>SNQJ01S0218956.1:0-15256 GCA_010110895.2 Picea sitchensis
GACATTTTCATTTTGAATCATCTTGTACTTGAACATTTAAGTGGGGTAAAAGGAGGTTGCCCCCTCGAAGAGGCTTATTATCTGAAATTATCTCTTTTTCAAGGCGTTGAGTACTTTTTCTGAGGTTAGTATATGCTATATTGGTATTTGGTTCTTAACAGAGAACATGTGTTTTTTAAAGTGAAGGAAAAGAGAAGTTTCCTAAGATTAGGAAGCTTCCCGAAGTTGGAAACAAGATATTGTGTCCCTTTTGAAATATTAGAAAAGATAGGGCCAGTTGCATACATGTTAGCTTTGCCTACATCCATGAGAGTGCATAATGTATTTCACGTGTCATTGTTAAAGAAATGTGTACCTGATCCTAACCATGTAATTGATTGGAATGTGATCCAAGTGGAGCATGAAGGGGATTTCCGTGTGGAACCAGTACACATCCTGAACCGGAAAGTGAAAGTGCTTAGGAACAAAGCCATAGGGATGGTAAAGGTTCAATGGACATGATAAAGTCCTGAATATGCTACATGGGAGAATGAATAAAACATGAGGGCAAAATACCCACAAATGTTTGACAATTTTGAAGAAACATAATGCAAGACTCCATTTTGAGCAACTAAAATTCTAAAACCACATCTCAAATTCCTATCCAACTACATTGGGGACATTCATAAAAGAATGGCTCACTCCTTGGGTTAGAATTGATAAACATATGTTACATCCCTTGGGTTAGCCCTGATAAATGAATGGTTCCTTCCTTGGGTCGGCGAGTTGAGAGGAACAAAAGATTTTGGTTGGAGTTGTTGCTGGAATTGTTAAATTGCAGAATTGCATTTCTAAGTATTGTGATGTAAATTTTCATATATGTATACTGACATAGAGTGCACCAAGGAAGAATTAAAATTGTAGGGGAGGGGGAATGTAACATCCCCACTATAATACCAATTTTAATTAATTCTTATGTAGATATAATGTGTGGCTACAACCAAGCGATGTAATATGTGAATTGTATCTCCTTGTTTTATTAATAAAAAAGTGATGCAAAATGCTAAGGGGACATGTACAAGAGATGGAGGATTAATCAATCAACAAGAGGGGGGAGTGTTTAGGATAATGGTCAATAGGGGCCCAAGGGTAAACACCCATGTATATTGATTTAACCCATATTTCCTAAATTTTCTATTTTTATATGAACCTTCCCATTTCTGATTGAGTGTTCCCAAATCCAATCATTGAATACCTATAAGAGGGTGGGTGTGAGTATCACATCCCAAATTTTTGGGCACATGGGGGTTGAGTAAAATCAGATTTGAGAAGAGTGTGAGTCAAGGAAGTCAATAAAAAGAAAGGAAATTAGTATGCATTGGGGATAATAGTTTCAATTAGTTAAGTTTTGTGCATTAGAATGAGGGAGCAAGAAACAAAGATTGAAGTTGATGCAACCATTGGGGGGGAGAATTATAGAGAAATCTAGAATGTAATTGGAGTGAACTGGAGCTGGAAAACTGAAGAGCCAGATTTTCATGCCTGAAGAGTGAACTCTTGTGTGAGTTGTACTAAAACAACAAGTGTTTTTTTTTTTTTTTTGCTGATAGTTTTCCTAGCAGAAATTTCCCTTGAGTTCTCTGCTGAGAGGTTCCTAATTACCTGTGCTAGAGAGACCCTGATAAATGAATGGTATGCCTAGGGTATTTATATTAGTGAAGGGGTACATTCCTGGGGATAGTTGTAGGAAAATATCAGTTGGGATGAGAGTTTTATGAGTTGTGAGTGGACTGTGAGAGACCACCGTCTTTTGCAGATTGCTAGCCTCATCTCGGGGGTGATTGTCTATTGATATTTGGAATAGTCAACCTATGGTTTGGTGGAACATTCGTCCCAAGAAGTTGGTTACACAATGTTTGTGAAAAGATAAGCGTTTTATCTTGTTGTTATGTTAAATTATGTGTTTAATTGTTGTGCATGCACTATGTGTATTTGGAAGTGATTTATATGTTGTTGTAATGAGTTGTTTAGCTTCATTTCATGTTGATTATCAGCATGTTGTATATGCTTCTATTTTATGCTTGTAAACAATAGCTAAATCTGTTTTAATTCGTAGTTGTAAGCTATAGGAAATAAGCTAACTGTAAATGAATTAATTTAGTTAAAAAAAATCATTTTTAAGAGTAATCCACACCATAATGTCACTCATATGGGATGGGGGAAGTTTCATTTGTATACCCTCTTACTCCCTAGGGCTCAGATATAGAACCACCACTTAGAGATCGATATGCGAATCCAATTCTAGGTGTGGATCCAACCTTTTCAACTTTATCCTGCCTTTTTAGAGCTTCATGCATTGTGGCTTCCCATTGCCATGGATTTTAAGGTTGGAGACTCAAACTCAGAATCAAGTAGAATATTCAGACTGCCTAACGATCAGACAGGTAGAAGGAACAATTCTCTCTTGGTCCAGAGTTTCAAAAAACTTCTCATTCAACATTTTTTCCTATTAAAATATCCTCTTTTTGGGGGCATTCATCATCCACGTATGAAAGCCTAAAGATAATAGGGGAAATCCCTCCAAGCGATTTTAATATCACGATTCAAAGAGAGGGATTTTAAAATAATTCCATACTATTGGATGAGGGAATACAACAACTTGATAATATTTGGGACTGGTACATTGAAAAAGAATTAACATTACCATCCCCAAACAATCTATCTGGACCTAGTCTTTGAAAGAACTATGGAGAACCGGCAGGGACATTGGTGCTGGAACAAAAAAATAATAAGCTTGCTCACCCCTATGGATGAGTAATTTCTCTCTTCTTCTCCCAGCAAGCGAATAATTCAATACACCGGGGCATGAATGTGGTTCTGATCCTTCTGGTGATGCCATAAGTCATTTCAATATATGATTTTATCTAGTTCCCATTTCATTTATTATCTATGATCCCAGAGTAACCTTCTCCTCCCCTTGGGAAGTCCCTCTCAACAAGATTGATCTGTTTGGGACCTTGATCGGGAAAAATATAACGAGATGGGTTTGGTGGGAGCCTACTTCTACGCTTCTGTGTACTGGATATGGAAATCAAACTAAGGTAAATCAAGAAGGGTGTACACCCTTGTACTCCTTCTAGAAACCTTGCAACAAAAGACTTGTAAACTAGAAAATAAGATGAATATTAATGGAGGATGTATGCATGTATACTCCTCCTAGGGTTTCAACCAACAATAACCATGAAAAGAGTAAGAAGAATTAACAATTGCATATTTTCCTTACCAATTTCAAGAGAGATGCTAGAACAAACCCTAGTTCACCAAGAAAATTACCATTCATAAGAAAGATAAGAAGCCTCCAAGAGGTGTGCACCACATTGGATCAATCAGTCACCAAGAGATATCACCAAAAATTATTTGCATGAGAGAGATACCAAAATTTAAGAAGAATTAACAATTGTATATTTCTACTAATTTCAAGAGAGATGCTAGAACAAACCCTAGTTCACCAAGAAAAAATTACCATTCATAAGAAAGATAAGAAGCCTCCAAGAGGTGTGTGCAAATTAGCATTGGATCAATCACTACCAAGAATATTGCAAATTAAAATTATTTGCATGAGAGAGATACCAAAATTCCCAAATAGGGCACAAATTTAAGAACACTAGTTCCACAATTGGGCAAGAGATATATATACAAATGAAATGAAATGATCTATATTTATAACTTACCACAAGTGTTTTTCCACTTAATTTTAGGTTAAACCAAAAAGTAAGGGGACAAAAACCCTTGTGTTTCCCCTTTACATTATAAAATTCAAATTTAACCCTAAATGCACATAAGAAACCCTAAAGAAGAATGTGTCACCCTTTAGGGTACGTTTTGGAACTCCTGCAAGTCGCTCTAATGGAAAGTGAAATTCATTGGGCCCTCTAGGGATTCCCTCTCATGTGTTAGGAATTTCTCCTCCAATTCAAAACCTCATCCATGAAAACATTCCAAGTGTCAAGTCAACTAACACCATCACCCCAACCCTTGCCCTAGGGTGATAACCTCCTCAAAATTGATGTTTTGTCCTCAAGAGAAAATCATTGGGATAGAAAAGGGTTGGGATATGTACTCAAAATTTTCTCCTTTGGCCTCCAAATTCTATCATCATATTATAGTGTGTGGGCCATGGAATACAACATGTGGGCTTCTTTCCCCATTGAATCCCAAGCTAGGTTTTTTCTTCCAAATTTGTCCACCAACTAGGTCCCATAAACACAATGAATATGCCCTCTAAGGATATAAATTCATAAATTCATCATGATATAAATCAAATCAATAAAATATCCATACAAGCATGTACACATTCAAGCTACCTCATCAAAATAAACAAGTGCACAAAGACCCTATACAATTTTTCAAGTTTAGGAGGGAGGGTTGGAGAAGAGACCCATTAAGAATCAGCATCAAGTTTAGGGAGTTTTTCCAAGTGTGCCACTCTCACACCAGGAAAAAGGACATGTATGGGGAAATACTTGGGCATGGGGTTCATGATTTACAAGGGACCGTAGTATCTCACTTATGGGTGCCTTTATAGAGGGTGTTTCACCTTTATTTTCAATGCAACCTTTTTCCAAGCCCATTTTATTGCATTTCCATTATTTTGTGGATGCTCTGGTTGAAGAAAGGGGCTTCTGTTCTAAGCATGAAAAAATAGTGCCCAAATTGAATCTACCCCAGTCACATCATGCTTCCCTAAGTTGAAACCATGTGTGGGCCTTCTACCTACATGAAAAATAGTGCTCACACATGTTCCACCTTAGTTGACATTTGTATTAGTTATTTTTTATGGCAACCATCAATTCCTCTTATGAGAGACATTTTAGTGTCCTTAGGATCCCTAGGAAAGAATTTATAAGGTTCATGATTGTCTTTTATCTTTTTCCAACTACGTTTCCTAGGCCTTTAGCCTCCTTCTTCCCATGAAATGAGGGACAACTCTTCTTGGGTCAATACACCAAAATTAAGGTAGATAAGGAGATGAGGGAATGAAATGCGGAAAGTGACAATTATGGTCAAGAATGGCATGATTACTCATCAATAGGACCTCCCAAGAGAAAACCTATCCCTAACGGTGACCTAGTTTCTACTAGGTTGCAATGTCAACCACCAAAGAGAAATGTGGCAAAGAGCATAATGTCTAAGAAAACATCACATAATCAAAAAGAAGAGAAGCAAAAAAATTGAAATGTCTCAACATTGAAATGATACTCACTGTATTACCTGGATTGTACCTCATGGATTAAGATCCAATGTCTTCTGAAAGCCAACTAATGTGATGGATATCATTGTGATGAAACAGGGACTATGGAGGCGAGGTGGGTCTTTGTCTGTACAAGTGGACACTATTGGCAAAGATGTCTCTCAGACTCCATGTATGCAACATGAGGGGCCTCCCAAGACATCACATCCCTTAGTTATTTTGTATGAGCTGGGGACAACATGGCTGATCTCTCTCTTCTCACCTGCAACATTCTCTTGGAGGTCAATTGTGGATGTTTTTTGTTGATTTTGGATGGAATTTCTGCTATTAGGGTTTATTCTTTTCATATCTTGGTGAACTAAATAAATTTATGCAATTTAATTTCATGTTATTTAATGTTTATGGTAAATTTTGCTTGTTCATATTGAATATTTTTTTTTAATATGTAATAAACCTTAATTTCATTTTGGCTACCATAAATTCAACAGAACATAATTTTAACAGAACTAAAAATTTGCTTATTCGGGCTTATTCATTCCTAGAATTTTATGAAGAAAATAAACATTTTATTCTAACACACTATGCATATACAATTTAAATTGAGTATATACTCTACAATTTTGAAAATAAAATACTGCCACTGAGCGCAAGCTTATGCCTTCAGCTTTGAACTCCTCCGGTCTTCCTTTGAACCTTCAACTTCACACATCTCTAAAACCGCCACTCCCCGCAATGACTTGCCAGTACGCCTGGCCCTAGGACTTCTACGGATGTCCTAGCCCTCCTGCGCTCCATAAACCTCCTCAGCCTAATGTGTGCACGTAACTCTAATGCTAAATCAGTCCCTCACTCTCTCCCTAAAATCTCCTCTCGTGAAAAACCTCAATGAATGAGAGTCCCCAAATCCATACCCTTCCTTATGCCTCCATCCTCCTCTCTAACCTTTCCCCCTCACCAAACCTTATCCAAACATTTAAACCTTATCCCTTCATTTAGTCCATATTTATTACCTTATCTTTTAATTAATGTCTTCTTAACTTGTGGGTTACGCTATCCCATGAGGACACGAACCCCTTAACCTTATATTTATTTTATTTTATTTTATTTTCCCTTTTTAATTCATAATTAATCACTAATTTAATTAATGATCAATTAATCACTAATCCTTAATTTATCAATTAATCATCAATATCTTATTTAATAATCATTCATTAATTTAACCCTTACTCAAGGAGTTAGTCATACTTTAACCAAGTATAATCACAATAATTAATTAATAACTTATAATCAATTTATATATATTAATTATAATTAGCCAATGTTTAGGTTTATTTATGAATTTATTCATAGTAATAAAATGGTCATTACATACACCTACTCCTTTCAGAAACTTCATTCCTAAGTTATGCATTTTATGGTACAAGAACAAGGAACTCATACATATTAGTGTATATGTACAAGAAATACGTAGCTAGTACATTGGCCAATTCTCGTATACGTAACAATAATCAAGCCGCCATCCTTTTAGCATTTTATATGCATCCAATCCAGTCAAGAAGATTAGTCTTTTATAAAGATAATGATCAATTAATTATGAGAATTTCTTGAATTACAATTATTTGGTTCAAAATTTCATTTTTTTTTTTTTTTAAACAACTGTGGTTTAATAATGAATTTTCATAAATACATTTTCTTCATCAACTCCTCACCACCTCAGACAGATCTCCATATATAGTCTCAACTATTCTACTCATCCTCCTAACCTACTCAACTCCATTCTATCCGCCCTTCCTTAGACTATCTTGAGCCGCCTATAATTTAATTTTTAACTCCAAATAGAACCTTTAAGTGGAACTGTCCTTATCTCGACCAAGCTTCCTAGCAGGCAAACCCATTAGCCCCTCATCTGCACGACTGGGAGCTGGACCAGCATGTACCCCCTTCCCAGGATTCTGTGCTCGGAGAGGATACACACTCTGTGGGGAAATGCCTCCACCCCTCCTAATCGCCCAGGGTCTACTACCCCTACGATGGCTCACCCTACAATGGAGGATAGACGGTGGGAATGCCTCCCACCCTCCTAATCAGATCTAGCGTCAACACCCTACAATGGAATTTACATGGAGCTAACGGCAGTCGGAGGTTTCAGTTTCATCGACATCCGTTTTGGGTAGTAGCTACTATAATGTTTTCTTGGTCCGTGATCCTGATATACACCTTCATAATCATTATTAGCAATTTCAATACTTCATAGTCCATTGACCCGCAGATTAGTCTCTAACACAACTCATACATTTCTATGCATTATTATCATGTAATTTCTTATTATCATCATTTCACTTGGATCCATGCATCATAAATCAACATCAAAGTTTTCCAATTCAGAAATAGATCTCTCAATATCTCATAATTCAATTTCAACACACTCACTCACAAGATTATTATTTACTCAATTAGATCGCATAATATCAACATCATTCTAACAAAGATTTAAACATTCAATCAATTCTCATTTTCACCATGTGTTGCAGCATATACATCATCATCAAATAACATTTAAACATTCATAAAAGCTTTTCATCCACATAATAGAGATCAATCACATTACATACATCATCACAATAACATTTAAACATTCATAAAATTCATATGTATGTAGTAGGATCGCAACATATACATCATCATCAAAATAACATTTGGAACATTCAGAAAAGTTCAGCAACTGCTAAGTTTGGCGAGTATCACTTAATAGCTCAGTGACTCAGAAAAATAAAGTATATAAATCCCCGTGAACTCGGTTGTCTTAGTCAAAAGGTGGTGTTACATATTCCATCTTCTGGTGAAACATGTTCTCAAGTGGTCAAAATAGTGAAGGATAACCTCGCTGTAATGTCTCGGCGTCTTCCTAAGTAGCGTATCTGGGACTATACTTGTCCCACCGGACCTTAACTCTACCCCATTAGGGCGTGTTCTCGAATGTCGGACTTCACGGTCCAATATGCGAATGGTTCTACCGCGGAGGGTTCCCAATGGCCCTAATAATCTCGCAATTCTTCCAATTTAGTTTATGTGATCAATGCCAGTCATCGACGTGAAATGATACATGAAATACATTATGAGTTTTATGTGCGGGGTGGCAGGACGAGACTATAGGCAACGGGTCCAATTCTTTCTCGACTGAATGGTCCTCTATAAACCGAAAGATAACTTTGTCCCCTTCCTCAACCATATGGTACTCTTATTAGGCCTGTTATGAATGAAAACTTGGTCCCCACTTCATAATTTCGATCGGTCCTGTGTAGTATCTCTATAGCTTTTTCTCGGTTTTATCCTGTGGCTCTTTAATCAGCTTAATCAATCACTTGTTCCTCCATTCTAATCAATTCGCCCTACCTATTCTCGGGTCTTCTAGTCTATCCCAACTCAAAGGTGTTCCTGCGATGGCCTCCTTCGCATAAGGCTTCGTAGGGCTTAGTATTCCAATTGGAACTACATATGATGAATCAAGTATTGTAGGCAAACTCTACCAAAAGGTAGGTATTCCACTGGTCTCGACATCCATCACATAAGCATCCTAAGCATGTCTCTCCATAACTTGATTTCATCTTCCACCAGTCTATCTCAAGCCCGGATGATAGTCGTGGCTTAAGTTCAACTGAGTCCCCAACGCCGACCGTAGAACTTGTCCAAAATCTAGATGTGAATCTTGAGTCCCTATCTGAATGATCTTCTTAGGTATCCCGTAAGTAAACGGATAACCTCATTTACAAACACACGTGTCACATCAAATACATCGTAAGTGTCTCAACTCTGAATAAAATGAGCACTCTGGTTAACTTATCCACTATCACGAATGGCATTGTGTCTATACGTGAGCGGCAAGCCTACAACAAAATTCCATAGAGATGACTTCCCACTTTTAGACATAGGAACATCATGCTGCTAGAGGCTCACTGGATGATGGTGGTCGGCCACCGCCGGACACTCTATAGAAAGTATTTGGCTACTTAAAATCCATATCGCTAAGCTTCATGCCTACCTAAAAGAAGAGCTTCTTCATATCTGCACATCTTTTTCTACACCGTGATGCTAATAATAAAGGATTCCAAGTGGGCTCTTCAAGATGATGCTTCAATATCCTCTGCTTCAGAATGTACATCCTTGATATTCTAACAATCCGTCAGGCTTCCAAACTATACCTTCGTGATTTTGGCTCTAACTCTTCCTCACTCGAGGTTTGAAGTAACCTTTAAATACCAATCGTCTCCCTTGGAGTTGTTCCAACAATATCGCTCTCGCTGACTTTAAGGGTACATCAAGGGAGAAGATTCGTGGTCTCCTACTCAAGGCATCCCATGGTTCACATTTTCCTTTCCCTTGATGTACGATATACTGTAAAAAATCATACTCACCATAAACTCTCCGCTTCCATCGCCTTTGCCTGGCATTCAGATTCCTCTTTGAGTGAAGAGATGCTTCTGAACTTTGATGGTCTGCTTTTGAGTTCAAAGTTTCACCCAACTAGATAGTGCCTCTGAAGTTTCAGAGCTAGCATTACAAATGCCAACTCTAAGTCATGAGTCTCATAGGACTCTTCGCAAGCTTCTTCAACTTTCTTGACGAGCAAGCTATCACTCCTCCATCCTGTATTAACACGGCCCCCAACCTTGTTTCGAGGCATCCGGGCAGACCGTGAAATCTTTTTCCATATATCCTATGGACAGAATTGGTGCACTAGTTAGTAACCTCTAAGCTCAATGAACGCACTATCAAACTCTTCTTTCCATTCATACCTGACTTTGCTGTAAAGCAGGATGGGTTTCAGCTATTTTTTGAGAATCTTCTACAAATCTCTCCTCGTATCCGCTACCCCATGGAAGCTTCTCACCTCATGTGCATTTTTTGGCACCGACCACTCCATAATGGCTCTTACTTTCCGGGTCCACCGGTGATTCCTTCACCGAAATGATGGACCTAGATAGTGGATCTCCTCCAAAGAAGGAACACTTCCGACAGCCTTCCCGCAATTTGTTCTCCCTTAGGATGAAGATAACACTTTTCATGTTCCCATGTTCTCTTTCTACTCTTTTGGAATAGATGAGGATGTCATCTAAAAAACTTGTACAAAACGGTGTCTAAGTACTGAATACTGCTCATGAGGCTCATATCATCGGCCATGATTGGTCAATCCGAAGGTACAACAAACTCAGAATGTCCAAACCAAGTTCGAAGTGCCTTTGGTATATTTCCTTCCTTAATCCTTAATCGATGATACCCCTCATCGCGAATCGATCTTTGAAAATACTGCCGCTCCCTTCATCTAATCGATCAAGATCATTTCAATTCAAGGCATCGGTACCGTTTTTCATCAGTAGCATGCTTTAAGTCCTCAGAGTCTATACACGTACCGTAAGGATCCATCCTTCTTATTTACAAAATTACTGCAGCTCTGCATGCAGAGATTAATCGGTCTTATTAGCTCCTAAGTCCAAGAACTCTTCTACCAGACGGTAATTCATGTAGTTCCATACGCCATCCCATACGAGTCTTGATTGGTTATGCACTGCCTTAGCTCAGTGAAATTCCGAGCTCCCTTCCGGGAGGTAACTCGCAACTCATTCTAGAAAACATCTTGAAATCGACAAGACCGACATCGACCTAATGAGGGTCCTTCCTCGCCTTTCACTCTCAATACATAAAGTTGATGACCCTTGTCTCAAGCATCGCTGACCTTCATAGTTGATATAAAGCTGCACTTATTCACTTTTCTCTGTATACCCTGATCTCTATTGGTCTTCCTTCATCATCTACACAAAACACCCCATTCACGAAATAATATACCATATCTCGATGAGCCGCCAACCAATCCATCCACGAGATTAAGCCACACGTCCCAAGAGCAGCGGATCGATATTCTCAACCTGGTGCACACTCCTAGGTCTACCATGCAATTATCAACACTAGGCCCCATCATTGTTTTTCTCCAAGCCATCTCGATTTGTTCACAAGTCATCGTGGCTCGTGAAGGCCAACTCCACTCTTTCTAATGCATGGTGGAAATAAAACTATCTGCCGCACTGCACTTCAAACAAAATCTTAACATTGACATGATTTACGTACCTGACGCATCACGGTGGATTGATATTCAGCTTGGCGGTTATTAATCGCTGTGTAAATATGGTGGATGCCACTTGCTCTTCCCATTGGCTTTCCTTCTCTCGGTGGGGATCTTAACTTTCGGGATGAAATCCCAGAGCCAGCCCTTTCAGAATGGGGTCCTTCAGATTCCAACATGCAACACGATTGAACCGTGCAATCGCTTCGCGGACTGATTCCTAAACGAAGTTCTTCCCCTCGAACTCCCCGCCTCAAGCCATCGTTCTCGATAGGTTTGGTCCTCCGTCTCCTCGCATCAGTTACGCTGAACTAGAAAGATGCTCGCACTGCTGCCATCGAAATTCCGCACGCATCGGCCCTTGGCGAAATCTATTCCATACGGGCGTGTGGCCTGAACCTCCTCCCCTGTGGAAATGTCCTCGGGTCTTTCCATTAATCCTCGCGATGCGAAATGTCGCATCTTGCACCCCTGGCCACATCTATATGTTCTTCCATGTAACGCACAATTTCCACCACCTTCGCTACTAAGACGCTCTGTTACATCCCGCCACCAGCTCTTATCCCCGGGTTCAACTATAATGAACCGCCTCGCTTTGTCGCTGGTCATCATCCATATATCACACATACTTGAATGCCCATAAACTGACCGCATCTTTCTACCCGCTTTGTTTCTCGAATTAAGGCGGCATGAAATGCCTGTACCTGTTGTTCCTTGTTGTATGCTGGTAGATATTTCCTCCTCAACCTTTCCTCAAAAAGTTCCTACGATACTGTGTCTGGGGTAAGGGTGCAGTTAGTTCTTCCGTGTTTCCTCACCCAAGGCGTCGTCTCCTTTAACTCCAAAATGGTGATCTTCGCTTTCGAGTTGGACGCATAGTCCCATAAGGAAAAACACCTCGTCATGACTTCCAACCATGCTTACGCGCGCTCTATGGCGCGACCTCCGGAAATTCCGAAGCTTGATCTTTTTAGAACTTCAGGATGTTCCTGTGAGGTCCTCCCCCTAATCCCCTCGTCTCTCGGGATTACCGCCTGCATCCTGCAATCTCCACTTCGCCTTCGACCGGGTTGTCGCCTTCCTTTAAAGTCTCTTGATGGCTTCCAACGAGCGCAACATGAGGGCTAGTTCGGGCGATGTAGGTGGTGGCTGAACTTGCGACGACGCTTCCCTACCTCGACCCCTTCGAGAGTCCCCATCATCCTGGTGCTTTGACCAAGATCAACCAAAGGGTTGTGGTGAGTCTCTGTAGATGTTTTTAAATTATAACCAAATTTAGAAATGGGGTTAGGTGTAAGTTTTCTTTACTTGTCTCAGAACACGCCACCGATACCAGGGATTGGGCTCCGGTTACAAGGTTAGGTTTAAGCATCTAAGCTTCGCTTCATGGTCCCTACTAAACAACTATTGGTTTTCTTACCTATAGCCACATTAGAATATGCTTCTACACTTCCTAGGTTTACGCCCGGTTTTAATACGTCACTTCCCAATCACTCCGTCCAGTCTGGGTCCTAATGACACCTTGGCTAAATAATAGTTAACGTTCAGTCATATTTGATTATTTGACTTGAGGTAACCCCCTTGGGGATTTAAATAACATTGATCTATCTTATCCCAAGTTTATTAAGGTCTAACAGAAATACAAAAATGGAAACACTAACCTCTAAGTGTTGCAAGGATGGACATATGTTGATTTATTTTATTTCATTTCCTTATTTGTAAGAGTAGTTTTATCATTCATAAATAAAAAGGAAAATTATAGTCACTAGAGGCTAACCGTTTAAATTTGGCCACCCTCTCAAATAAAAGGTTACAACTAAAACTATATAATCACTTTTAATAATCATTGATCCTATATAATTACTTTAAACCTATAATTAATCATAATTACAATCTTAACTTGTTAGGATTAAAGTTGATAATATATGATTAATTATAGGTTTTCAACTAACTAAATTTAATTATTATTTAACTTTTATATAATTAAATTAATGTTTATAAATTTATAATATAATAAAAAAAAAAAAAAAAAAACTTATATCCAAATTAATATATAACCCCAGCATATAATATTACACTAGTTTTAAACTATACATATTAAAACATAAATATATATATAAAAAATGGAATAATAAAAAAATACAAAAAAAAAAAAAAAAAAGAATTTTAAACCTAATCAAATAAGTAACCTAGTATAATACTAAACGAATACCAATTTAAAAACAATTCGAATTAAGCGGGCTAAGTTGGCAACGTGGTCTGCATGCAGCCCACGCGGCTCTCCGCTTTGCTCAGTGATGAAATTTAAAGCTCCGCTTGTCAGAGCATTAAACCTAAGTCTGCTGTCTTAGCATTTGTACTTCACCGCAGGAGGCTGATCTCGAGTGTTGGATCACTGCGTAAGCTTCATATTCTCTATCACCTGCTTGGTACTAGGGTTTGCGAAGAATGGTTTATATACACCGTTTGTGCGTAAGCCCTATGTGGAGGCAGAAGGCTTAACTGGCTAATGGTAATGGCAAAGGGTCACAACAAGTGGCTCGCCATGGTCTTTGGTTGTTGTTTGGGAGAAACAAAGGCAGAGTTACGGCGCCGTGATAAAAGGTTATGGGAGGCATAAATGTTGAGCTTTAATGGCTCTATATCAGATATATACATACACGAGTCCGACTTTTGGGTAGTGTCCGTATGTGTATATATTATATCTGTAGTTTGTCTCATTTGCTCCATTGTTGTGACATTGCGTTGGTCATCAATCCGAGATTTAGGAAGGCCTTGTCAAGTTGTTTTGAGAGATCAATGGCGTAAGAGACCCATACTCTCTGGGTCGCAGGATGTCACGAGATTCTTGGGAATCTCTCCGATGCATTGATGTTCTACAAGATTTCCAGGTCATTTCCAATCTATGTTTAGAGAATCTATCTCGTCTATCTTCTGCTTAATTGGAAAAACCCGATGTACTTGTTTTGTTATAATTCTAGGTTTAGGATTTGTTGGCCGTTCTGAAAGCAACGAAAATCTTGAAAACCTCTTGCAAGGAAGCTTTTAAAGCGCATCCTGGCGAAGGACTACTACCATTTTCCTGCATCCGGCTATTTTGTAACGATGGAGTTCGGTCTTCAATTTTGAGATTATTCGCAAGGCCTCCCAATCTTTTCGTCAATATATTGTCCGTTCTTCTAAATTTAGCGGTTTATTTGCTCCTCGGTGTTTGTTTGGGGTAGTTTTTTTTTTATAAATTGCTTTCGGATTTTGCCCGGTTATCATTTTCTCTGGATTGCTTTGGTTTGCACCATCTTCGTTGGTATATCTCTGTGCCTGGAGCGAGGCATTCATCGGCTTGGAAAGGTGAGTTAGAGGCATTGTACTAAAGAACTTCCGTTTTCTTGTTGTATATTTGTCTCGGATCAATCGCTAAAAAAAAGACACATACCCACATAGGCGATGAAACTGGAAAGGATCAGCGTGATTGAATTTTGATAGCATCGGGTCTGTTTTTGACTGCTACTTCCCTAGCTACATCAACGGATGATGTTTATCTTACTGTCTCTCAAAAAAAAAAAAAGTTCAACTGTTTGCAGAAAGAATGCTCATTCCACGATGAAGGTTTGCCTCAATCGGTTACAATTTTTTTTTTTTTTTTCTAACATTGCCAAAGTTTTCCATAAATTGCATCGAAACTTGAGAAATTTAACAAATTTCACAATCTTCCGCCAAATTTTCATGATTCATATTTTGAATGGAGTATAGATTTGATAAGGTTTTCAATCCTTTAAGATATATTTTGGAAGTGTTGGCGTATTGGCGTGTTGACAGGTACATCTTCGTGCAGCTAAGCGCAGGTACGAACGAGCAGTCCAAGCTGTGACATACTCTGTGGGTATCTGGATGCACTATGCAATCTTTGCAAT
>SNQJ01S0218959.1:0-15255 GCA_010110895.2 Picea sitchensis
TTAGATGTAAAATGAGACCCCAACACCTCCTTTTATATGACAAAAGGATGGTTATTCGGTTGGGTGATGGGCTATAGTAGGTGGATTAGTTGGGAAACTACCCAATAGCCCATAATCTCAACGAATTCCTTGCAACTTTTTATTTTTTGCAACTTTTGCAAGTATATGTGGGCTATAATGGTGAAGCATGCATATGTACACGAGCTATAGTGGTGCAACAAGCGTATGTACATGGGCAGTAATGGTGCAGAGCGCATACATCTTCAAAAAATTAGATTTTAAGAAGAGCAACTCAGTAGTGCTTTGGCAAAAAATGCAAGTAAGAGGGCCAAAGGCCATGTATGCATGTATAGAGAAATTAAGGGTTATAACAATCCCCCCTTGTTTCTTCTCTTGAACTACCATCGGGATTACCCATTTGGACTCCTCTACAGGTTCTATGATTCCAGCCTCCAACATCTTGTCGATTTCGGCTTTGAATTTTTGCTTATATATCGGGTTTAGTCTGTATGGTCATTGTCTGATCGGTCTTGCCTTAGATTTGAGTGATATCTTCATTTATCCTAGCTCTCCTGCTATGCCTTTAATTTCTATGAACATTGTTGGGAACAGGTCAATGTACTCACGCCGTAACTCTGTTATACTTTCCATTGTTTTCTCATCCCAATAGTCTCCAATGCTGACCATTTTGGGATTCTCAACTGTCCCAATGTTGAATTTCTTCACCTTGATCGGCGCAACAATTACTTCTCATTCCAGAGGTGGAACTTCCACTTCACTCTCGCCTTCAACTTCCTCAATCTGAATATCATGCGGGTCATCTTCATCTAGTGCTTCTTCCTATATGTGGTAGCATGACAGTAGTACTTTTACCGTATATATGTTTTGTTGTTGTTCTTCTGTCATGAGTTCAACTTCTGGTTCCTTAATGAATATCACCCCTCTGATTTGTTTAAGTGTTGTGTCTATGTTGGGGTTCTAATGCTCAAATGAGAAAGTGACTGTAAAGTTCTGTTGTAATATTTTCCAGCTCATAGTTCCTCTACATAATTCTTGGTTTGTATACCAGTTCGTTGGGATGCCTTCTAATGTGTGAACAAAATGATGAGGACATTCCTCTGGTGGTTTCATCCTCCATAGCGTTCTGCATTTCTCCAAATATCTCCAAATGTTCTATTGGTTCCCCCTTTCCATCATATTTTTGTAGTTGGCTGCTTCCTTGTTCTAGGCCAAACCTAATGTGCAGTAATCGTTTACATTGATACCAGTATTTCACTGTTTCTTTGTGCGCACCCCACCATCTCGCAGGTGTTTTCTTGAGTGTTATATCCAAGGCTAAGAGCCTCTGATTTTCTAATACTTCATCTTCGTATCTTGTTAAGAATTCTTCTAGGTCATTCACCCCATGGAAGATAGGAGGTTCATGTATCTTCGTACATACCCATCTCACTGCGCAATCTATTCTTGCGCATATTCTTATGGAGACTTCGTGTAACCTCTATTGCCAATTTGCTAAGCCTGTATCTGAGTCTGATGCCCATGAGGTGATGCTTCGCCAATTGAGTATCCCATCTGCAGTTGGGTTCACCTAATCTTCATCTCGCGCAGTTGTTCTGTACAACTGGTATTTCCTCCAGGTCTAAGCAAGTAGGTTCTACAAACCTTTCCCCTTTTGATGGGTCCAATGGCACAATGACTTTGTATTCTCCTGAATCAAAGGTCATCTTCTGTGTCTTTAAGTTGATTATGGCATGGTTATAAAACACCCAATCCAAGCCAAGTAATTATGGATAAGGTGTTGTTCCATCCACTATCTCGATTACTTCGAAGTCGGCTTTAGTCCATACTCCATCCAGGTCTACTGTCACTCCTTTTAGTCTTCCAATTGGTAGAACTTTGTGTTGATTTGCTAGTTTCAGCTGAACAAGTGAATATCCTATTGTGGGTTCTCCCATACATTGCCATGTCTTCTTGGGTAATACATTTACTTTGGATCCTAAATCTGGTATGATATCTCCCATGTTGAACTCTCCAATGTTGGCGTTCATCCTGAATTCCCTACTTGTTCTCCTCCTTGTATGTAGGTGATTGATTGTTTTCTATTCTATCTTTCCTTCTGCCTCTATGCTACATCTTTCTAGAATATTTTGTAATACTTTAACAAAGGATGGATCATTTAGTAGTCTAACACATGATTGCAAAAAACCTTTAATTGTACTTAATTGTCCCCGGGGTTGTGTTTCTTTGGTGTGATCCAACTATGAAGGCATATCGTACTCTGGTACTTCCTTATTATGTTGCACAGTTGATGTCGATGTAATGTCTGGCTTCATGAATTCTTGTTTGGCTTGCTTGAATGTCTCCTTTTCATTCTGCGTATCAAATTGCTTCCTTGGTTCGACACTCTTCTTCACCCATTGGTGTTGTGTTGGCTCTTGTCTTACTGCGTTGTTTCCTGTTTTAGCTCCTCCCCATGTGACTATGTTGATGTTTCTTCCTTCATCCCTCGCTTATTCTTAAATCCATTGAACATTCTGATTGTTCTAATTTATCTTCTCCTGGATCTTCCCTAATAGTGTCAGGCATTCTTCTGTGTCATGATCTGATGCACGACAATACATACAGGTCGCTAGTGGAAGTGGGAATTCTCTTGCATAATTTCCTGGTTGTTGACAATTGTGGCATACCACTAGTCCTCTAACTCTTTCAAAACCTCCTCTTGATCTACCTTGAATTATGTAGCCAGCTCGATCCCCTCACGGCGTGTTATACTGAGGTGTCTAGTTATACTATGCAGTATTATAGTGTGGTTGCGCGGTATTATACTGCGGTTACGCAGTGTTATATTGTTGTTGCACAGTGTTGTACGGGGTTGGTACTTGGTTAAACTGAGGTGTGGCTTGCCCGATCATCATTTTTTCCTGCACCTTGTATCCATTTGATGTTTGTTCTCTCATAAGGTCCATGGTTCTACAATCTTTGTCATCATGGACTACTGACTTGCAAAAGTTGCAATACGAGCTCTTTGGTATTGTCTGGTACTTCTGCATCATTGGGCAGTGGTATGGATCGTGACCCTATTTCTTATAGATATCGCACCATAGTCCTCATGTTGGTAATGGATTTGGCATTCCTGCTGCCATGTACTACGTGAATGTTAGACATTCCTTCTTATGGTGTCCTTATGTCCTGCATGTGGTACACCAAACGACTTCTCTTTTGTCCTTACCTTTTTTCTGGTTTAGCTGGAGCGTTAAGTTCTTTAGATCCTCCTTCAGTTCCTTTATGGTCGGATCTGTCTTTTGATATTGGTTTTCTTCCAGTTGCAGAGCTTCTTGTAGAGCCTCTGCATGCGTCTGATACTTCAACTGTGGTAGCAGTGAATTGACGAACATATGCCTATGTTGCATATTTGTCATGACATATTTTAGCTTTCCCTTCAGTCGTTTGAATCTCTGGTCAATCTCCCATACAAATTCTCTGGGTTTCTATCTAATCTCTATCATCTCGTTCATGTATTGATCCTCTAAACTAGGCTTCTGGAACTCATTATCAACAGCTTCTTGATATCTCCAATCGTTCTAGTTGCCCCTGATGGACTGTTTGCAGCTAAAATCATGTACCAATCCAGTGCGCGATCTCTTAGCGTGATAGCTAACTTTGCAAGTTTAGTATCCTCGTCTGTGATCTGTTTTGCTTCCCAGATATTTTCACAAATAAAAAGGTGCTTTTTTGGGTCCTCCGACGCCTCTCCTTTGAATTCTAGTAACCTAATGGTTGGATCATGTCCTACCATCTTGAATGTTGAACTACTACCTCTGCGTGGTATAGATACTTGACTATTGCTTCCTGAATTGGCTCCCCTAGTTGTTGTTCCTTATGTAGATGTACTTCCTGATATCTTCCTTCTCCCGAAATTTGGTTGTCTAAAAGGTAGTGTTCTTCTTGGTGTGTTAGTCACACATGGGTTTATGGGTTCCACAATGACACTGATATGGATAGGAGTGTTGCCTTCTATTTACGCTCTTGGACCTCTCGTCTTCCTCTCATATGTTGCGCTCAGGATTTCTTCAATCTGTTCCACAACCCAAAGATCCTCTACCTCCTCTTCATCACTTTCCAAGCCTTCCCTTGCGGCTACAACTCTTTTCTTGGTGTTCACCTTATATTGTTAGGGTACTCCACTGCGTGTCTTTCCAGTTGTCTCCATGATCCGCTTGATCCGGTCTTTGTCCATCATAATTGGGTCCAAGGCCTCCTCCTTATTTCCTTTATCCCCTTCTCCTTCCATTTCTCCCTCTCCTATCAGTGCTTCCCCCCTTCCCACATGCGCGCAGGGATGTTTAGTTGTCTGAATCCATCATCATTACACCTTTGTTATATAGTAATATCTTAATGGAAGTATATAACGATCTAATGTACCTTCCTTGAGGTCCCTTCAAGAAATCTTGCTCAGCTGTGTTGTACAACTTCGTTGTATCTACTGCAAATTCTATGATAAATCTGACAAAAATGTTGTCAAACCTGAAATCTATTGTGCGCATAAACTTATTATCAACTTGTTGTAACCACGTGATCTCTTCAGGATTCCACTCTAGTTGTCTGATTCGATTTGTAGGGTGGTTTTCTTTCAATATTTTTATCCAATCCTATAATACATGTGGGAAATCACAGAAAAAGACTTCATGTAAGTCACTGAATACGTACTTGTCCATGTATTTGCGCGGTGTTAACTTCGGATTTTTGTTATGTTTCTATGCAAACACTAACTCCTTTGTCTTCAACCAGCTCTCTATCTCCACCTTCATTAGATTCCACGGTCTCAACATCCCATTTTAGATTCTCATTCTCTCAACGACTCGTTGTTCGATTTGTCATTCTTTTGACGCGTATTCACGAAATCTCACATACTCAACCCCATTCTCTTCCACACAACTAGCAATGAAACCATTTGTTGGTTTTATCTATACTCTTCCATTGGTCTTGAGGATTATTTGTGGGCGCGATATTCTAATTCTAATTGACCATCATAGATTGACCCTGGTTCAGATTTAATAAGCTTCCCAACAAAATCCCTTTAAAATTATCGGCCCCTCTGGTAAACCAGAAGGCAACGCAACACACAGAGTGTACTGCATAGTCTCACCTGAGATAGCTCTATGGGTGGCTTCAATACTCAAGTGTTTGCAACCTGATACTGAACGAGATCTTCGGTTTTGCGCCGTGAACTTTATTCATTCAATCTAACATCTAATTATAAAATTCATTCTATGCATGCATGTGTAATACCAGATCTACTTAGTTGCTTCATTTATATATTATTCATCAACTAATCAGACATAAAGATGCATACTGTTGTTCCAGATTTTATACTTAAGGCTTCAAAGTATAAAGTCTAGGCATTTGAAAAGAGGGTGTGTGATATAAAGAAAGGAAAAAACAACTCTTAGGGGAAAAGGAGCTATGGCTGATTTCTGAGTTGTCTTTGTCTGGCTTCCAATTGTTCTTGGATGCTAATGTCCTGCTCAATGACTGCCCATGAACATTCAAGTTCAACTTGGATGGTGGCAATTTTTAAGATGGTGTTGAAAATATTTAAAGCGATATTGGTCTGGTCTGTGAGACTGGGTTTGATATTGGGTTGTCTCGTAACATGTATTATCATAGAGGAAAAAGAGTTTTAAATATTTGTTTATTTTTAGGTTGTTGTTTCTATTTAGATTATGTAACGAAAATTATCAAATTTTGAATTAATAGTGTGACAAAATCAAAGGTCGTTTCCCATATTTGAGCTAAACTGAAAACCGTGAATGAAATGAAAGAAATCATATAGCTGTGAACAATGTGAGGCATCAACTAGGGAAGAATCTCACTTTGTGACAGAAGAAGAAAAATACAAGAAGAACTTTAATGAAGCATAAGATATAGAAATCTAAGTAATTCACAGGTCTTGTACCTGTTGATAGCCGGTACAGAGGAAAAACTGTAAACAAATTAGATGACTAAAATAATCAATCACCACAGTAGATGTTGTACTAAATTGCAGCTAAGCATTCATCAAAGATATATAAGGAATGATATTAAATATGAAATAATCATAGGAACACATAACTCAACCTTTACGGGATATGGAGTCTTCGACTTGCATTTGTATTAATTCTGGCAAATGAAAAATTTCTCTGATACAATCAGCCAAGGAAAAATCCTCTGGTGTATCTTTCAAAAATGCATTTATACAAAGAAAATCATCAACCCTGGACGGTTGGTATTCTCCTAATCTCCTAGGTGCTAACAGTTATAGAATATGAAATTCAGACCATTTTTTTCGGTTACTTTTTACTTTTTACCAGTGGTACAAAAACGAGCACAAATGTGTTACTTCATCATTTCTTTGAAATGCTTCCTTCACTCGGTCCCGAACACACGATGCACCTGTCCACAAACAGCATCAAAATTCTGGAAGGCTCTAACGTATTCTTTGCTTCAAACACATATAACTTCCTCTGAATTTGGGGCAGCTCGTCTTCAATCTTTCCCTTGCCAAAAAATTTCGACTGCAACTGTAGGTTCAGATTTATTAACCACTTATCTATTTGGGCGACGTCGAGCTGTTTCAAATGTGAAATCTCAAGCTGGACTTCATTCCAACTCTCCTTGATATGCAATTGATGCCTTACAACATTTATCTGTCCTAATATCCCAGGACAATCGCCTTTACCAATGCCTAGTGTTTTTGTATCTAGCTGATCAAATACTTCTTCACATTCTCTCTTAACTTCTCTTTCCATTTTCCTGCTTTCGACAATATTAGTCTCCCATGTATTTAACATGATGTCTCCCCTGATCTGTTCATCTACAGTCAGCTTTGGGATTGTTGGTACTTCCTCTCTGGCCGAAAACACCACTGCCTTTTGAAAAGAAGCATGAGCTGTTGTGGCCTCTTTTTCCTTTAAAACAATGTTATCTAGTGAGTGGCTCATTTCCAGGAAGTAGTTTTGGACGATTTCTATTTTGGAAAGCATGTCCTGTTGTTTTGCTTGTAGTTTCTCATGTACCTCTAGTACTTGGGTTTGAAATGTTGTTATATTCACAAATTGTCCTTCAATATACTTCAACTCAGCCTGTAGCTGTCTCACTAACTCTTCCTGTCGAATAACTTGTACCTAACTCACTTGCATCTTCTTGTTCGCTTCATCCAAACTAGACTTCAACAATTGCATTTCCTCTTTGTCCACAGTTTGAGCGTGTTCAACCCTTTGATTTACCTCCTCTCGAATATTATTCTTTGTGTGCTTTACTTGGTCCTGCAACTAAGCTATCATTTGATTTTTTTGTTTCAGCCTTGTTCTGAGGGAGTCAACTGAGAACAAATTGGTCTTCGCGAAAGCTCCCATGGAGCCTGCTACTTCTGTGGTGAAGTCCTCCTCTTCTAGGTTCTGCCCATCTACGAGCACTCTGTGTTTCTTCACCATTGTGACTTCTTTCATATGCATTACCTATTTCACTGCGACTTTCCTCTTCTTACTGAAAAATTAATTAGAGGAAGATATCTCTTCTCTAGATATGGGATTGAGGTCACTTGCATATATGACTTCCAGGTGAGGAGTCCCAAAAGTTGACTGTAAAGGAGTCAATGATGTAATAGGGCTACCCAACTCTGTAGATTGATTTTCTCCTGTTGTTTTAGGGACATCAATAGGAATAGTTGATGATAAAGGGGGAATCGTTTGACTCGACTTTGAAGGAGTCTTGGATTTGGGACTCGTTTCAGACCCTGGATTCTTTGATTGTGAAGCTTCTGCTTTCTGTGAAGACGCTTTAGTCTTCTCTAGATTTTCTTATGTAGTCCCTTTATCATGAGCCTCTGATCTGAAACTTGGGGGATTACTTTCCTGAGCTGGGGGAGGAGTCATTGATTCCCCCTACAGTATCTTGGGCAAACCACTTTGCATGTGATTTTGGATAGTCAGAAAGATGGTATGTAGGTCGGGTGATAGTGCCCGAACTTTGTCTAATATTTCCTCATAGGTTCTGGCTCCTTTGAACATGTCATCGCAGGGAGAAACTTCATGTTCATACATCTTCATATAGCAGTGAGTAAGATGTTTTCCTACAATTTGATAAGGGTCATGTTTTCTAAGTTCAAGATCTACCAATTTGATGTCTTCTAGTGCTGCAGCTTCAACCTTGGAATGACCAAAGCTAGGTAGTGAACACTTCCCAATTTGTACAGGAAAAAGTGGCCAAAACTTCTTCTGAGATGCTTTCAATTCAGTGTCGATGCCACCGGTTACTATTTGGTAGGCCACCTCTTTGCACACCAGCCTGTCGGGAAGGAACTTCGGAAGTGCATGAAGAGGGATCAAGCACTCAAAAACCCTGACATAGGAAAAACCCTCTTCAATAAACCAATCTGCGATCATCCTGATATTTCCCACGATTTTCTCTGAAATATGAGGGGGTGCATAGCCATACAAAATTTGGTACAGAGGTATCACTACGTAGTGGCATATTTCGTAAAAGACATCTTTAACATTTTCCTTCCATAGCTTAGAATGATAAACATGAATGGGCTCCACAGAGGCTGGGTTCCAGCTCCATCTCATCAAAGGGAATGGAGTCATGTAACAAACCGCATACATAATATAGGTAGACATGTAAAAATATGCAGTTCGGCCTTTCGATTTTGTTGTTTGGTACTCTGTAACCTCACTAGCTAGATTGTCGGATAAAATTTTACCCCAGTTGAAACTGAAACCCTCGGCTACTTCGTGTAGAAGTGATACCCAATCTGCAGGGAAATGGGTAGGGCTTTTCCTCCCGAAGAGTCTGCATAGCATCAGGGCTATATAAACCATGTATTCGTTTAATGAAGATGTGGCATAGCTGCCATGGGTATCGGCTCTAAATCTTGTTGGAATTCCCCACCAGTGTTTGATTATATTTGGATATGTTTGATAGAATTTTGTGCACTCCTTTCTTTGAAATTCCACTATGAATTCGGCATTATAAATGTATTTAGAAGTAGGGGACAGTTTGTATATTACTTGGATGTGCTCGGGTCTGAACGAGCCAACGACGACCCCTTGGCTGTTTAGAATGCTCCTTGTTTGAACGTCGGTTTTCTCTAAAGCCCAGCATACCATATCATTATATGGCATGAGTCTTGGCCGCGTGGCTATTTTGTGAAGCTCAGACTCTGCTATGTCTCTGAGTTTATTTCCAGTCCTTTCATCTTCGAAATCTTCGAGGCAATTCTTAATCTCATAATCTAAGGTTTCAAAAATCTGCCTCCAGGATTTGACTGAATCCACAACATGTGGCGTGGTGTCGGATATAACATCTCCATCTGGATTCGAGCTTCCACCTACCTCCTCATTCTTCTTAGGCGCTTTTCTGGGTGCCATGGTGTCTGTGCCAAATGAAAATCTGTTGCAGAGAAAAAATGCATGAGTTATTCTGAATATAACTCGCTCTTAGTCTAAAAATAAGAATGAATTTTGAAACATCAGACCTTTATTGACCTTTAACCTATCTTAAATTTGGCGTATCGATACAGGCGATAAAAATTAAAAGCTTTAATGGGTATGGTATGTCTGGAGATACGCTCTTTATGTCAAAAATATCCCGATTAATCCGTTATAGATACTACCGCATATCGGTGATTCAAACCTGGGATTTCGAAAGGAATGTCATTGAAAACTCCCGAATAGTGAAACGCAAAAACCTATTTAATTATCATTAATCTTGCTTTAAAGTTAAGTTAATCTGTGTTTAAGCACTTAATTCTTTCGGGATTTCACGTTTCGGAGTTTCGAACACCGTGTCCCCGAGAGGTATAACACAAGAAATCCAAAATCGTGAAATCATGATGGAGTTTATTATCATTAAACCCTCTTACTTATTAATAAACCGAGCATTATCTTTTAAGATTTTCACGACTTCGGGGATCGAGGTTTTAAAGAGACTCAAGGTCGACTCTTGATTTCCCGAATTAATACTGATTATTGATTCGTAAAAAAAGTTTAAAACTTGATTAATCATTATTAAAAGGTACTTCGTGATCAACGCGTTGGGACTTTAAAAGCTGTTTGAGTTGAGATTACCGAAAAAGAACATGTGGAAGGCTTGGAAAGCCGTTAACGTTTTTTAATCGTTACTTTTAAGATCGGTTAAATTCCTTTTAAACCATCACTTTTCGATACTTCGGCACCGGAACTTAGGATTTGTTGTTAAAAAAGATACTTCGTGAAAGGTTGAACTACGAAAACCGAAAGATCTGAAAGACCTTTTGACTTCTTTTTGAACTAAGGGCAGCTCCATAATCAGGGGAAAAGGAGGTTTGGATTTAGAGAAGACAAAATAAACTTTGTTTCAACACAGGCTCCATCTAGGGATCTCGTCTCCCTGTGGGACGAGAAGAATAGTAGACCATGTTCCTTTATTGGGCCAATGGAGTCATTAGTTTGTTTCTGCAAAAACTTTTTCAGGAAGAGGGTGCAGAGGAAAAAGGGGGTTACATCTTTAACTCTGAAATCTTTCGAAACCCAATCACTGTTTAGTCTCAGTTTTAGGCCATTTGACTTCCTCTTTCCTGATACTGATTTGTGGTCTGCTTAAGATAACCCAAAGAACCTTATGAATTTTAACAGGTTTTGTTGATCTTTCTTTCCTCAAGGTGAAGTAATTTTAATGTTTTTAATTAGGGAGTCTTGCGCGAACTTGGGATGTAGATCGAACTTCAAAGAAAAATAATTTACCAGAGTACAATATGATTCATGTATAACATCCTTACAGATATATTAGACATTGCTTCACTGCCAGCGAGCATGTGTAGTACCCCGGTGAAATTACCTGATTCTCTTTATTGAATTTCCTTTCACCACTTCAAATTGTAATTTTGCATTCAAGTGCTGAGATGAGGGAAATCATTTTATGAATTTCCTTTCATCACCTCTTTTTGGACTAGATGGGGGCAATCAATTTTCTTATATTTTCTTCGACATGAAGTGGGGGAAATCAATTAGTATAAGGTATACTAGGGGTGATATCTGTGTATAATTTTGCAACAGAGGTCTGTCAACTCACTTTGATTACTCTGGATTAGTTTCTTTTCGGCCTTCAAAACATCTTAGTCTGCAGGAAAACTTACGAGGGAATTTTATTTCCAGGGACCTTCTTTTGAACAAGACTAAAAAAAAATTAGAACTTGTTAAAAGAACTAAGAGAGTCAGGATTGGCCTACACACATATTTGCTCAGTAAGATTTTGAAAAGTTGCGAAGACTTTCCTTTCTTCTAAAGAATCGTTTGTCTGCTTTCAGAGCTAAAGTGTAACCTCCCCTTCCTCTGTGGAAATCATGGGAAGGCGTCTGGGATCAGGGGGAAGGTACCACATATTGGGACAGGATGACAGCAAAATCTTTGGACTTCATAAACCTAGTTGTGGCAACGCAATCCTGACTCTTGGAACCCTTTTTGAGGTCACTTTACTTCTCCTCTTTATTTTACTTATTTTTATTTTGTTAAGAAGAATCCTTCATGATCCATAGAAAATTTCGTTCTTTTGATTATCTCTTAGGCGAAAATTTTCATACTCATGAGACCGTTGTTCCACCTAAGTGATATTTATTTAAAGTCTGGACATTTCAGGAATTCATACCTTTGTCTTACCATTTTGTTCTAATCTTAGTAAATTATTTTTATCACCTGTTTCGAGCGAATCAATTTCCTGGTACCTGACCATCTGTTCTCTTGTTTTTGATGTTTGGGTCGTAGACCAGAATCCTGCAAGGAGACAACATCAAAAGCGTCAGGGTTTTAAGATAGATAGAATTCAATGTGTTGAATATTTTATATCTCAATTTCTAGGAGATCACTAACCTGTTTTATTTGCGGTGAAAGTAAAACTTATCGAAAAACTATAAAAACAGAAAACACAAACCAGTATATACAATGGAATTTTGGAAATCGTTTATTGCATATAATGCTTCAAATAATGCTCAGTGCTTCAGATAACGCCCGTTGATAGGGGCGTTGAGAATTTTATTGTCCAAATTTTCTAACAAAAATGAGTTCTTCCCTTCAGAAGCTGAGACTTTGAATGGTCCATACCAAATATGATCAAATTTTCCATGTTTTGTTGAGTCTTCCCTTCTAGCATACCATTTCAAAACCAAATCACCAGGGAGGAATTCCCTGTCTTTAGCCTTATGATCAAACAGTGCTTTCATGTTGTTTTGATATTTCTGTAGCCTTTCGTCAACCTAAGCCCTATTATGTTGAACTTCAATCAGTTGATTTATTCTTCTTGTGACATGGTTTGGTTCTTCTTTTTCATCTTGCCAAAGCTTCATCATAGGTAGAGCCAGGTTTATGGGTAATACCACATCAGTCCCGTATACCATTTGGAATGGAGAAGTGCCAATCGATTTATTAGTGCTTATTTGGTTTGCCCACAGGGCATGTTTCAAATGCAGATGCCATGATTTTTTATTTTCGTTCAACACCTTCTTAATTATGGTAATTAAGATTTTATTTGACGATTTTGCTAGCTCGTTTCCTTGGGGGTAGTATGCCGTGGAGTGACCCAGTATAATATTGTACTTTTGGAAAAATCTAATCATTGCCATAGATTTGAATGCATGGGCATTATGTGTAACTATCTTTCAGGGACAGCCAAATCTAGATAATATGTTTTCTTCCAGGAAGTCTATCACCACTGAATCTGTGGCTTTTCTAGTTGGAATAGCTTCTACCCATTTGGTGAAATAATCTATAGCGTTCAGGATCCATTTGTGTTGCGCGCTAGAATGTGGATTAATCTCACATATAAAATCCAACCCCCATTGTTGGAACAGAGCTTTTGTTTTAACTGGGATGAGAGGTACTACTGGGAGTTTCTGCTTGCCTGCAAATAATTAGCACAAATCACAGGCTCTGACTTTGGCGTTTACATCTGCGAATAATTTAGGCCTATAATATCCCGCTCTTAGGATTTTATAAGTCATTGCTCTCCACGCATGATGCCCTCCGCACACCCCTTTTTGGAATTCATTTATGACATTTTCGGTCTCCGATTCGACTAGGCAAACCAGTAGAAAACCCAGAGGGTCTTTCCAATACAATTGGTTTTATGAAATACAGTACTTCACCGCATGCGGTTTCAACATTCTAGCTTTGGATGTAGCCATATCACTCAGGAATTTCAAAGTCAGAAGATATTATACTATATCTTTGTACCACACCGAAGTTGTAAATATTTCTTCTATACTGGTTGTAGCTACTTGGTCGTTGAGTTCGTCCATATCCAGACATCCTTCATACTCTTGTAGATTATCTATACCGAACACTCTGAAATTTGATTCGACTAGTAGCTTAGCCAAATCTTGTCCTTTTACAAGCTTCGTCGGTTTCACCTCTAAATCGAATTCTTGAATCTTAGCAAGACATCGACCCCTCTTCCCGTCGCTATCAGGTTGGACCAATATATCCTTAACAGAACTGGTGGGTACATATGCAATTATCTTGGAGTGTAACACGTAGGTTCTGAAGGCCTTTAGTGCCTTCACCATAGTGAATGCTTGATTTTCCATTATGTCATATTTCAATTCTGCGTCTATGAGGCTTTTACTGAAGAATGCTATTGGTTGCTCGAAACCTTCTTCGTTCTTTTGTAGGAGTATTGCTACGATTGTGTGTTCGGATGCAAACGAGAAGATAAAAAATTCCTTGAGATAATCAGGGCTTGCTAGTATAGGTGCTTCACCTATACTTTTCTTTATGTGCACAAATGATGCTTTAGCTTCATCCATCCATTTAACTTCATTGTTCTTCTTGAGCATATCTGTAATCAATTTCACAATTTCAACAAAGTTCGGGATAAATATCCTCAAAAACATTATTTTCCCTAAAAATGACTGGATTTCTTTTACATTTCTAGGAATATTTATAGTGTCAATAGCTTTGACCCTTTTAGGGTCAATTTTAATTCTGTTTCAAGATACAATATGGCCCAAGAGTTTACCTTCTTGCATTGCAAAGTGAGACTTTTTGGGATGTAAAGACAAAGCAAATTTGCGACATTTCTCAAACGTTTGCTTGAGATGTATCAGATGATCTTAATCAAATTTAGAAAAAACGGTCAGATCATCAAGATAAATAACCACGAGTTTATCTCTTTCACCGACGAAGGCGATATCCATAGCTCGTTGGAAGGTAGCACCTGCATTCATTAAACCGAAAGGCATTTTATCATACATAAATGTACCCCAAGGGGTTGTGAAGGATGTTTTTTCTTTATTGTGCTCGCTAACGGCGATCTGGTTGTAATTGGAGAAACCGTTGATCATGGACATCCTATTCGCTCCGACCACTTTTTCTAAAACATGGTCCATTTTGGGTAGTGGGTAATTGTCTTTAAGAGATTATTTATTTAGATTTCTAAAATCTACGCAAATTCTGATTTCTCCACTCTTTTTCCTGACTGGGACTAGGTTGGCTACCCACTCAGAGTACCTGAGTGGTACAATTATTTTGGCATCCAGGAGTCTCTTTACTTCCCTTTTGACCACAGGCAATAATATGGGATTTATTTTCCAGAGCTTCTGTCTGAAAGGCTTAACGCCTGGCTTTAAGGGACTCCTGTGTTCGATCATTGTGGTGTCTTAAGTTCTCAGCTCATCATAAGACCAAGAAAATACGTCTTTATATTTCTCGAGTAAATCCGCATATCTACCTTTCATCTCGGGAGGAAGGTATTTTGATATTTTTACTATTCTAGGCACTTCTTTGGTGCCTATATCGCAATCTTTGACTTCATCCGGTTGAGGCTGCAATGTAGATTTCAATGGCATATCACTATGATCAAATAATATTTCTAGGGGGATTAGACCTTTAAGGATTTGATTATTTTTTAGCACTAACATGCGATGATTTGTGATCTTATCTTGGAACTCTTGAGAAGGATCCTCCCCTTCTTGCATAATCCAAGTATGATCATTTTGGTTTTCTTGGTCGATATGCGTTTCAGCAAAGTTGTTAAGTGCCTGAATAGATCTACCAATATAATAACCACAAATACTGAATACACAATAGATCCACAGAGCAATATAGAAGAAACCACACAATATTATTACCAAACCCTTGAGGTAGGGCAACACCATACAATGGATCATATTATGGAAGGGATCCTCTCCTGTTCACTTGCCTCTTCGAGGGGGCATCCTCCTATTGAACTTCAGCTCCAAATAAAATA
>SNQJ01S0218960.1:1056-15100 GCA_010110895.2 Picea sitchensis
CCGTACTGCAGAATCCCATTCCACACCAAGGTGTGATGAACACCCAACAAGAGATACAGCCTACCCCACCACAGTTGGGATAGTACCTCAACCCAAACAATCCTGCAGATCGAACTATCCTCCTCACCAGTGAGAAATAAATCCTTCTGCAAACACGTAATCGTCAGTACCATGCACCCACTGAGTCTCCTCCCATTCCTCCAGAAACAATCCCCGCACCAATGGGACCCCCGTTGGTGATCCCTTGCCCTAACGCAGAACCACCTCTTCGCATCCCTCACATCCCATTGCGTAGGAATGTCCACAACCCACAGGCTAGGGCAGCTCATAATTACAGTTTGGTTGATGACTTAACACAATCCCTGGCTGCCATGTCAGTCTTAGAAGTCCTCCAGACTTGTCCCACTCAGCGGAAATCATTACTTTCCACCTTGGGGGCAGTTGACCCCGCAGATACTCGACACATTACATTTGATCTCGACAGTGGAGAACCTCGCCTTCCCGCTTTGATCACTTTCCAAATCCCAGTCAAAATTTGAAACATTATAGTTCATCAATGAAGGTGCATGCACATGCATTATGTCCAAATTTGTATGGCAGAAACTTGGTTCCCCTGAACTCATACCATATGCCATTACCTTACGAGCTTATGACGAACGACCATCGTCTCCTGAAGGGCTCTTCCAAAATTTCCCCATAGAACTCAGGGGAAAGACTATTCTCATCGACATTGAAGTTATTGATGCCCCACTCGATTATAATATCCTATTCGGTCGTAGCTACATGTACGCTATGAAGGTAGTTGCCTCTTCCATATTTCGAACAATGATGTTCCTCCATAATGGGAAGATCGTTACCATTGACCAAGTCTCACATTACGAGCCTAACCCTTCTGCCAACATCGATAACATTCTTCCTCTCATCCACACAAGTCACGACGCATACCCACTCATCGAAATGGGTCCCATAATTTTCAAAGACCCATCATTATTAGGAACTTACCATGGAGCACCACCGCTCCTTCATCCTTCCAGTCAAGTATGCGTCGTATCATCCAATGGAACTGGCAGAGAGGATACCCTTCCTCCTAAGGAGGCTTCTATCATATCTGACATCCCACTAGTCGCAGAGCTCCCCCCTCACGAGCCTCTTGTGAACTCATCGACCCCACCAGTCCTCGATTTCACGTCTCCCCAAGGACATATCCCAATTTGGGAGACAGTTCCCCAAGCCATTACTCAAATCCCCTTCTTCTACCCTCCACCTGGCGTACAAGCTTTTCAAGTAGCCGCAACGCTTACCCTCCCTAATATGGTGTTAACAATTCTAGTTTGGTATTTACATCCACCAGAGATGGTCCCTCGACCATCCCTTCCCCCCCAAACGAAAGGAATCCCAATGACGATTCCCATACTCACTCCCACCATACCCTCTACACCCCCACTTACTACCCTCCTTGCCATAGCTGGGGGCAGGAGAAAGAAGAAGGAGCCCACAACTCCACTTCCCCCGCACATACAACCCCCTTGCACGCTATGTGAGAAAGATGGACACCAAACCAACAACTACCCATCTCTACTAGAGTTACAAACTTGATTCCACTCCATCAAACTCCATCAACACTCGCCATTGTAGCAAGTACTGCCGCTACCACCCCTCACTCAAGTAGTAAAGGGCTGCGAACCAAATTCTCTTGCGCTATATGTTCAGAATATGGCCATTATACCCACCATTGCCCAGCATTGCCTCACTTCCGACAGACATTAGCTGCAGTACGCCAAAGCTTCTAGAAAAAACCTAATCCAGCTACATCATCCCTACACAACATCACTAAAATCCATTATGTCACCACTTTAGTCAATGAACGTATGAGATGCCCTTGCTCTCTATGTGAGTCCTTACATCATTTTACATACAAATGTCCTATGATCATTGAATACAGACAACGCCAATTGACCCTAATTCAAACCCCTACAGAATCGATGGTTGAACTTACCTCGTCACTAGAGATTCTTCATATCATTTCTCCTGAACCGGAGGCCCTCCCAACACCTCTGTGGTTCTTGGATGACCTATCCGAGGATTCACCCCCAAATCCCCCCAATTCTCCCGTTCATTTCCCTACGAAAATTTTACATCCAACTACCACGGGTACTCCTCAATACTTCAATATTTGGTTTATGTCGAGCGAACCATCGCAATCTCATTGCATTGTTCCCCCTTCTTCTTCATCACTAGGGGGTAGCCACACGACAACAGTCACCGATATCACTCTTCACGACCCCTTGTATTCCTGCCAATTCCACTATGACGAGGAAATACTCGGAGAGTTAAACACCCCCGACTACCCATGGGATGCGCTACACCACTGAGCGCTCTTATTTCCACAGGAAGCCTCCCCGCCTCCTAACCAACACCCCATATACGTGGTCAAAACCAAGGATTTTATCCCATCAGGGCACATCGACTGGTTCAACAACCCCATTCCTGCCCCTGATGCTTTTGAAGAAGGCAACATGGCCAACATTTCCCAGACCATCACAATTGACATTTCCATAAAAAATGGCGTCATCGAGGAAATCACCATTGGAGTTGCTTGCACTCCTCAAGAAATCATCGCCTATAAAGCCCTTTTCCAAGAATATCGGGATATTTTTGCCTGTTCATACACAGAAATGCCTAGCCTTGATCCCTCTATCGTCGAACATCGCATCGAAACCTGGCCAGACATCACACTAGTTCGTAAAAAATAGTGACCGCTACACCCATCCAAAGCAACAACCATAAAAGCCAAGATTGATAAATTACGCGCAGCTGGGTTCATATACCCCATCACCTATACCTCATGGGTTTCCAACCCTGTACCCATTAAGAAAAAACAGATCACTATCCACGTCTGCATGGACTTTCGTAATCTCAATCACGCATTTCCCAAAGAAAATTTTCGAATGCCTTTCATCGATCAAATTATCAACGACTGCGCAGGCCATGAGGCTCTATCCTTCATGAACGGTTTCTCTGGTTATAATCAAATCCAAATTCACCCAGTTGATCAATACAAAACTGCATTCACTACCCCTTGGGGTACTTTTGCATACCGTGTCATGCCTTTTGGCTTAAAGAATGCTGGCACAACTTTCCAATGGGCTATGACATACATTTTTCATGACCTGGCTCATATCATCCTCACATACTTGGACAACCTCACAACTCGATCCAAGAAACGAACCCAACATCTTGACGATTTACAAATCATCTTCCAATTGTGTCGTCAGTAAAACATCCGCTTGAACCCCCTCAAGTGCGTGTTCTGTGTCACTGCAGGGCGCCTCCTTGGATTCATCATTTCCCAAAGAGGTATTAGAGTGGACCCCCTCAAAGTCCAAGCCATCAAAGAAATTCCACCTCCCCGGAATTTACGTCAACTCCAGAGCCTACAAGGAAAAGCTAACTTTCTACGGTGATTTGTCCCAGACTATGCCACTCGCGCACACAGTTTCCTTCGCTTACTATGCCATGACATCCCATTTTACTGGGATGAACATGCCCCAAAATAATTTGATGATCTTAAAATGACGCTCTCCAATGCCCCTTTAATTAGTGCACCCAACTACAATCGCGACTATATCCTCTACATATCAACATCAATTGTCTTAGTAGTAGGAGTTCTTGTTCAAATCGGTGATGACGATCTTGAGCATGCCATTTATTATGTTAGTAAAAACCTCCCAGGGCCACCCTTGAAGTACAAACATGAAGAGAAACTAGCCCTTGCAGTCGTCCTCGCAGTCCAGAAACTGCGTCATTACATTCTGCTTTGCACGACTAAGGTCATAGCCGATTCCAACCCTATACAATACTTGCTTAGTCGTTGGCAAATTAATGGCAAATTTTCTCGATGGATCATTATTCTTCAGGAATATGATCTTGAATTCTCAACACCCAAGAGCAAGAAAGCTCTTGTCCTCACCAAACTTGTCACGGCCTTCCCCTATGATACTACCAGTGCCCCCATCAATACTGACTTTCCCAACAAACATCTCTTTTACATCACTTCGGATGATCCTTGGTATGACGACCTTCTCGTCTACCTCCGAAATCAAAAGTTCGGTCACCACCTTTCACGAGATGATCGTCATCGTATTCGCCACCAGACACCCTGCTACCTCCTCATCGGAGACATCTTATACCAGTGAGGGGTCGACACCATTCTTCGTCAATGCCTGACCATTGATGAGGCCGATAGAGTCTTGAACGATTGCCATAACAACGCATGTGGGGGCCATCTTTCAGGAATGTCCACTACTCAGAAAATCATCCAAGTAGGTTACTTTTGGCCTACATTGTTTCACGATTGCATTCATGCCGTGAAATGATGCAAGAAGTGTCAGCTTTATGCCAACAAAGCACGAGCACCACCTGCTCTTCTTCATCCAGTCATTACTGCCGGCCCCTTTTGTAAATGGGGCATCGACTTCATGACCTGTAATCCCCCCTCCAGCAATGGGCACAAATACATTGTTGTCGCAGTCGATTACCTCACAAAATGGGTGGAAGCGATGCCCACCTTCAACAATGTCGTTGACACCACAACGCGTTTTTTCTTTAACCATGTCATATCCCGCTTTATAGTACCCCTCCAACTAGCTTCCAATCATGGGAAACACTTCGAGAATGAGATTTTCATCGAACTCGCATCTCGGTTAGGATTCTCCCACGAGTTTGCCTCACCATATTACCCTCAGTCTAATGGATAGGTCGAAGTAGTTAACAAGGTCCTCAAGACCATGTTACAATGCACGGTTAATAAACATAAAACCAAATGGCATCATATGTTATTTTCTATGCTATGGGCTTACCGTACGATCGTGAAAACAACCACTGGTTTCACACCATTTCATCTAGTCCATGGGGTTGAGGCCACTCTTCCCATCGAGTACGAAATTCCCACCTTACACACCGCAATTGAGCTATTACCCGACACTGCTCCAATGGAGCAGCGCTTGCTGAACTTAGAGTCCCTGGACGAAGATTGTCGATCTTCCTTACAGCACAATGAGGCAGCTAAAAAATGGTCAAAGGCCTCCTTTGATCGCCATGTCAACCTTCGCTCATTTCACGAAGACGACCTCGTCCTTGCTTACGATATCGCTCACGATACCTTTGGTCATGGAAAATTCGAGTCACCATGGCATGGCCCATATATTATCCAACATTGCCTCACCAAAGGCGCATACATCCTGGCCTCTCCCAAAGGCCTCTCTCTCAAAGAACCCGTCAACGGGTTATACTTAAAGAAATTTTATGCCTAAGTGTAGCAATTCTACTTTAGGTTATTTCTTTTATAGCATTTTTTCTTTTTTCCATCCCTCACATCTAAACTATAATTTGTGCTATTGATAGATGCTTCCTCCATCGGCCTACCACATCAGTTACACCGATGACGCCAACCATTGGACACAAAATCTCGCGTCAGCAGCTTGGGCCCTCTATACCCCCTCCCATGAAATGCTCCATTCGAGAGACATATGTTTGGGTTCATCCACCAACAACCAANNTGTCATCATTGGCCTCCTCGTCGATGACCAGCATCATCGTATTTGTCACCTTAGCATCTTTTTTGACTCTCAACTAGTCATTCTCCATCTCAACAATGTGTACCACATTCGCGATCCTTGCCTCTTTCGCAAATACCTGCAGGTTAGACTTTTATCTCGACATTTTGATTTCATTACATTTACACATATTCCAAGACAATTGAATCAAATTACAGATAACTTAGCTAACATTGTGTTAGACTGGCATATATCACATCAATATACCTCTACACATACATAAACATATCAAAAACTCGTCACAGCATATATAGATTAGACATCATCAAACATTAAAAAACACATGTAAACATCACATAGATGCCAAAATGTATACTCATGTATATATAACTCGATCCATAGTGCCATCCAAATGTTTACATACAAAAATACAAGTATCCGCAGGCCAGTAAAGCACCTCGGTACAAAATGGGCTCACCAGCCTATATACAAAAATACAACAATACATAGAGCACCACTCACCATAGTGCCATCCAAATGTTTACATACATAGTGCCATCCAAATGTTTACATACAACAATACATAGAGAACCTCTAAAGCACCACCTCCTGCCCCTCCCTCAGGCGGTGGTCCCCCACCCACTACTGGTCCCTCCGGACCGGGAGGTAACCGTCCGGTCATAGCAGCACCTGCTACTGCTACTTGTCATACCATGGCCCGCCACGATGGCAGAATCCCCACACACTACTCTAGGATTCCCTCATCCTGGATACACGACCACATGCCCTCAGGCACACCCTGTAGCACCGCCTGCAGGTGGCGGCGAATATCCTCAAAATCTACTCTGTCATATGCCAGAGGAGCATGTGATGGATCGACACCTGGGTCATCAAACCGACGTCTCCTCGCTTCTCTCTCATCCTTAGCTGGTCTCGCCCTGACATCCTCATGCCGATGTCTCTCTCCTACCCGTATCCCTCCCCGCAGCGGTCTCCCCAGCTCTTGGCGAGCCGACGCCCTCAGCAACTCAACCTCACGCCCGCGAGGTGCCACATCTGCACATACACACCCAAAAGATAGTATCAACATCTATACCAAATACATATGTCATGCTATCTCAAAAAACATATATATATAACTCATAAACATACCTCGGTGATAAAAAACCTCTCTTGGAGGTAACACCATGTCTGGATCATCCCGGAAGTCAACACCAGCATATGGGAGCTGCAATATCACTTGCAGCATCTGCCGCCACATCTGCGCCGCCTAAGCCGTGAAGAAGTGGCCACCCTCATGACCACTGTGGCGAAGCAAAATAGTCGACCATTGCCTCATTCATGGCTCTCGCGCCCCAGGAGTGCCCAATAAAATTCTAGGGCGCAACATAGGCACCCTCTCCAAAAACCAGGCCACTAGGATGGACCCAAAGGAAATCTCTCCTATATCAGTGGACCGACAACGGTTCAGCTGCCCTACCATCCTGGCATGTAGCCTAAGCCCCCAGGCAAAGTGCTCACCGACCAGTACCCTCTCCATAATACTCAACTGAACACCACTGATCCGCTACATCACAAGGGACCCATACACCCTCACAATCATTGCTTCTATACAACGATGTGCTAGAGCATCCATCGCCCTGATGCTCACGACAGAGCCTGACATAAAGTTCACCCTGGAACAATACCTTCGATCCACTGTCACTAACGCCACATCTACAGGTAATACCGGCTCCACGGGTAGGGGCGTTACCCAAAAAGGGAGCCCAGTAAAAAAATATATGTCCACCACCGCAGTGAAGGCAATCTACTCTCCCCGCACCATAAAAAAATGTAGGTCTGGACTCCACATCTGGATAAGGAACTATAGGAGATACTCCTGCGCCTGTATCAATGGGCACTCAAAAAACTTCAACAGCCCACAGGCTGCCAAAGTCGCACGAACCCCCAGCTCCTCAATCGCCACGACATCCCTCAACTGGGACCAATCCCGCTCTCTTCAACTGACTGGCATCGTGCACAATGATTTCCTGCAGCCACATAAAACAATCGCAGGTCAACCACCTTGACCATCAAAAACATTAAAAAGATAAGTTTTACACCCGTCAACCTTGCCCCCAAGGCGCGACTGTTTAACCCATAGGCGCGCACACATGCACACCTGTTCACCCGACAGGCGCGCACGTATGCGCGCCTGTTCACTCCACAGGCGTGCAATCAAGTGCGCCTGTCCATCTCACAGGCGCGCATGCATGCACGCCTACTCACCCTACAGGGGCGCCTCCATGCGCCCCTGTCAAGAACATAGGCACGCATCAAAGCGCACCTGTCCACTACACAACCACGCACATATGTGAGGCTATGTAGCCAATAGGAGTGCACATAATGCGCACCTTTGTCCTCCTTACAGGTGCCCCCATGCGTGGCTATCCAGATGGAAGGCGCGCACTTGTGCACGCATATGCCCGGATCACCCGTGCACTTGGGGGCCCACACCCATAAAACCCCATGTACGGCCCTCTGTATAGGCCTTGCCCAGAAATGAAAAACCTAATTCTATGCAGGATGATCAGACTACTAACCTGAAGCTCGCTAATCCTGGATCGACAGTCTCATTCTCCCAGAATCTCCAAATCTCCTCTGAATACCTCTCGTCCAGTCACTCTGGAAGCAAGTACAAATGAGGTGGCAATGTGGGCCCTACAGCTATATATAGGCCTTTCCGCCAAACTTCTAATCACCATTCCGGGAGCTCCGAGTGTCCGTTCTTTGATCTATCTTCAACCACGGGATCATCATCCCGTCATCTACATCACGATAGTCCCCAGGCCAATTTTTATCCTTAGCCTTGGGGGCGCCATTTTTTCATACCCCGTCCAAGTACGCATGCTCATGTTCAAATTTATCAAATAAATGCTCGTTTGTTTGATTCTCTTCAGATATTGTTCACATCGGGTATTTGGTTTTCATGTGTGTAGGTATTTGGTCATCATACATCAATGCCACCCCTTCAGGTATATAATCAGTACTGGCATGTAATTATTCCCTCTGAATCTCAATTGCATCTATAGTCACACCCTCTGACATTTGCCTATAGGATCTCCATCTCTGGCTCTGCAGTACCAATACCTCCATTTGCATCTTCGGTACTGTCACCCGGTAGCACTCTCCCCCACATGAGTTGTCTCATTCATAGCACCCTTTTTCACTTTGACACTCATGTTGTTTTTCAGCCCTGTAGGGATGGGAGTCCCAATAGTCTTACATCATGTCGCAAATTAGCCACATACTCCTTCTCCTCATTTTTCTAGCTTTCCCACTGGACTCCCAAATTATCTCTTCCAGGTTCTATTTTGAATGCACCTCCGCAGTATCATGAACCCTCCATTTCATCCACAATCAGTTCGCCCCTCTGCAAATTTCCCTTCATTTCACCTACCTCATAAAGAAACCCACCCATGGGGCCCCCACCCTCCACCAGTTCTCCAAGCAAATGGCGCCCTCACCGACCCAACCATATTACATTGGGGCACCCGTTTATGTATTTGTACACTCATCCCAACTTATTATTTATTTATTGTACAAACGCCTTTGTTTCCATCATTTACATTACCTTTTTGTCGTCACCTTTGGCAACCTTCTTCCCTTTTTTGGCAAATGCAACCCATGTCGCCCTTTGGTTGGGGCACCCCTTATCATCTACCCTTGTTGACATTGTCCATATACTCCGAGTATCCCATTGGCCACTTACCTCTTCCCTCCGAGTTTGTTCACTTTGTCCCGCCTCTGGCACAACTTATCCCACGTCTTGTTGTCCCCCTAACACTCGACTTAGTTGAACAGTTGCGACCACTTATACTTCGCATATACCCCCAACCAAGGGAAGTATTGAGTCTTCATACATCTTGACTTCGACCATGTACCTCCTCCAGTTCATCATCTCACCTAGTAGATTTCACGAAGCCCTTTGCTTTTGGGAGTTGCGTCCCCCTTTTGTTGACATCAACACAGTTTTCCATAAGGGCGACAATATCTTGACTCTCATTACCTTTCCAATGAGAGATCTTGGACGACACAGGGAGAACTACAATTTCTCCCTGCTGTCATTGACCCTCGTAACATTCGACTTCAACACTTTCTCATGTTATGATGGGTCTTACTCTGTGACTATTGTAGTTATTTCTTATATTTGCCGAAGACCTCTGAACTGGGCTAGGCTATCAATGCCTACAGACTCTGTGATATTTCTTACAGATGTCACTGCCTACTGTTCAGAGTATGTTCCTCTGTAGAATTGTCTTCTACCTTTATCACAACTGCCCCCGAGGGCGCTGCAGTTGTCTAGATCAACACATCATTCCCCTTTTGAGTTACATGACATGAGCATGGGGCATGCCCGCCTCGTTTGTACACAGTTTATTTTGACACACCTTATGGAAGGTTGGGTTCTACAGGTTCCCTTCTCCCTTCAACAGGTAAGTCTTAACAATCCCACTATCGCTCTCTCTTACAATGACACTCTCAGTAGAAGAAACATTGATGGATTTCGGCTATACGTATGCTCCTAACCTCATCCATCAGGGGGCATCTGTTATCACTAAAATTTCATCCGCAAATGGTTACAAGAATTCAGCATCGCCAAACAGTTATGAGGTCACCCATGGACCAAAATTATTACAAAAGCATTTCTAAAGGGTCAAAAACTATACAACTAGTGACAAAATTAAAGGCTCTAAACAAGTTGATGGTTTTCCCGATTTGGGTTTCCAGTGTAAATCTCGACGTATATGTCTGATTGAATTTTTTTTTCCTTTATTTTTTTTCAGAATAAGTGTGTGCATTGAATTAATGTAAGAGGTTTAAAATTTACATCCTTGAGGTCATAAAAACAAGTTATAAAGTCAATTGACAAAGACCAGAACCAATATGAGGCTAGACCCACCAAATTTTGAAGGAAAACCCTTACTAAAATGTCATTGTTATTAATGAAATGCATGTCACACATTGCCATAAATTTATCCATATTCCTTTCATGACTTCATGAATTGTCATTGTTGAATATGGGAAGAAACCTTTGAGGTAAGGTTTGTACTCATTGTTGTTGTCCCCTCAAACCCAAATGGATCATCCTTAACCTTCTTCTTGGATTTCATTATTTCTCTCTCTCGTGTGGTTGCTCACCCTCAAGTTTTTCTTTGTCTACCACTTCAATCTCTTGTCATATTCTAGGACTATTAGGTGGTGACATATATGGGGATAAGAAGGGAGGTCATCTCAAAAATTTATTCACGATGGATCTTTCATCCTCAACTATAAGTTCTTGATTTTGTTCAAGATCTCTTTTTTTTACTTTTGGTGAGAACTCCCTGAAATTTCTCCAGGGTGCCCAACATAGCCTAATTTTTTATGAATTCGCTTGAATCGTTACCACTCGAAAATTAGTTCCAATAAATTTGGGGCACTAGCTCTACCACTTGATTTTCTTCTTGTGCTAGCACATTCCAAGAATGCATGAGCTTAGTGCATTCTTGAGTTATTTTTAGAGAAAGATTAAAACATGGATTTGATATATTACATTGATCTTCTAAGTCAACATGTAAGTGCATAGTTGTATTGGATTTCTATGTGACATCTTGTCCCCTATGGAGTCACACAAATATTGAAGCCATTTCTTTTTGGGAAGGTGACGCAGACCTATCAGCCCTCGGGACCGATATCCGCTCATACGATCGTTCTATATGCCCTTCGAGCCGGATCGGCTCTTTCGATTCCCACTGGAATCTGCAAAATTATCGATCCACGGGCCCTTCTCGACAACTCGCAATCTCGCGAGTTCGCGAGTTGAGACTCTGACTCTTCCTCCTCCAAATCTGCGATACCCGAGATCACGAAATAGGTTTATCCCTTTCTCTTGTCAGCGCCCTCCTTATGCAACCACCGACTAGGCTAAGTACTAGCACCTTTCGCTACCCACGACTTCGTGAGTTGAAGGCTCAAACTTTCATCCCCTTATCTCCCGAGTCTCCGAGAGGTGAGAGGTCAACAGAATGTTGACTCCTCTAGATGCGTGATGTGTGTCTACCTGTCCTCTTCCCAGCCCCACCTTGCGGTTCTGCCACGTGTCTCTTAGGTGCAACCTCGGCACTTCGCGACCTCACTTCTCGTGACTTCAAGCACCCAAGTTTTGGACTTTCACCCAGTGAACCTCCGAGTTCTGCCACCTGTCCTCCTCAAATGGATGGCTTAGATTATTTCGTGCCCTCACTTCTCGCGACTTTAAGCACCCAAGTTTTGGGCTCTCACCCAACGAACCTCCGAGTTCAGGAGACCTTCTGATCTCTGCCACCTGTCCTCCTCCAATGGATGATTTAGATTATTTCTTGACCTCGCTTCTCGTGACTTCAAGCATCCAAGTTTTGGGCTCTCACCCAGCGAACCTCTGAGTTCACGAGATCCTCTGATCCCTGCCACCTTTCCTCCTCAAATGGACAGCTTAGATTATTTCGTGACCTCGCTTCTCGCGACTTCAAGCACCCAAGTTTTGGGCTCTCACTTGGCAAACCTCCAAGTTCACGAGATCCTCTGATCTCTGCCACCTGTCCTCCTCCAATGTCCGAGTCCCCGATACGGGTGATCTCGCGACACGTGTCCCTCTTCCAGCGAATGTCTTAGATTTCTTCACCACCTCGGGACTTCGCCTTTCATGATTTCGTGAGTCTTGTTACAAAGTTTTTGACCCTTCACCTCCCGAAATCCCGAGATGCGATTTCGTGGGTGATCCAACGACCCTCGTTGGTTCGGATCCTACTGTCCGTTTTTTTCCCGATCTTGCGCTGGACGAATGCTGCCATAACTCCCCTACTCCTCTACGAGATCTGACGGCTTTCGGGACTTCACGAATCCTCCACGGAGGATTCTGACTGTCAAATTCCTCCTTGACAATTTTAGCGAAACAAATACGGTATCTTCATGAAAACTTGTCTGCCAACGAACCAAAGTTGCCGCGTCTCCTTCCAACGTTCAAGACACAAATTCCTTTGAGCTTCTCCACGTCTCGAGTCTCCAAGATGACTCATGCACGCACTCCTTGTGGCAACTTTCCAATACTTCCAAGTATTGAATCCTTCGACTCTGTGCACTCCCTGTGACATCAGTCTTTTATAATTTCGCTTAGTTTGCAAACCCCGAGACTTCACTCAGCCTGCGCACTCCTTACACGGCTCTTGTTCTTAATTTGCACTTCTGGGAGAATGAGAATAACGTTATCTCTTCTGAGTCTTCAGAGAGGAACTCTGACTTCTGTCGACGCACACCTTGCGGACAATTTCACTGCACTCCTTGCAAGAAAACTCTTACTCAGACAAAGAAACAATTGAAACTCATTCTCCACTCTCCCTCTCTTTAGATTTCAAACATTAAATATGAAATCATACATTCGCGCATAAAAGAAAAATGCATAACAGAGAGTAAAAAAACATATATCAATCAGCATGGGCAACACAGAAGAGAGATTTTACACCATGAGTCTGAACTAAAAAATCTTTGTATTAATCCAGAACTTCTGTACATGGGGTTTTCAACTACAACTCCCTGCTCTCTTGATTGATTATTCTGCTCTTGCTAATTGTTACAATGATACAAATGAGGGTGTCTATATCTGTTTTCCCTCCGCTCCTAAAACTGTCTAATCTGAGAATTCAAAGCTACCTACTAACATAAATGCCTTCACCTAATATAGACAAGAGTGGGACGCTCAAGGTCTATTTACAATATGGATGTATGCCCTCCCTTAATTTTTACATTTAAGTTTGGCGCATCCAACTTCAAAAAGATTCAAACAATTTTATCATGTGCCAAAATGCATTGGCACCTACCCCACGCTTGCTTGATGTTGGCGATGCTCCTGCATCAGAAGGGCTCAATGTTAAGAGCACTCTTTGAGTTCCTTGAATATTCCCCTCAACGATAGAACCTTTCTTAAAAGGAAATAACTTCAACAACTTTGGATATGATTTATCATATGTTTTCCAATGTTTTGGTTTAGATTTATGTCCTTTGTTCCTTTTGTAGTAGYTACGTKTTTKAGGAAAATAATCCYRGAGATTCYTTGTTTGTTGATAATGTCAYGCTAAAAAGGAATATTCTCAWAATCTAGAACTTAAATCCATCTTAAATTGTCCCACTATAAGAGAATCTTGTTTGGGAGACCTTGGGTAACATCAAACTCAACACATATTCTAGCATATGTGTAGAAACCCAGTTGAAACCACTCTAGATCTATGTTTATGTTATTTCCCAAAGTATTTCCAATATCTTTAAAAGTTGATAGATGCAAAAAAGAAGGGTAAAATTTGGGTGTTGAACCTAAATGGGTATTTTTGATAGAGACATAGTGGTAGGATTGAAAAATGGAAACAATGGAATAACAAAAAGGCCCACTCTGCCCCAAAACCAAGGGCCCTTTTATAATACTCTTTGATAATCAATGG
>SNQJ01S0218961.1:0-15255 GCA_010110895.2 Picea sitchensis
AGATGTCGATTATTTAAACTTCTGAAAATTGAAAAGAATGTTGTTAAAAATCTAGAAGAGATAGGTTCTCTCGACCATTTATTTATATATATATATTTTTAAAGTTTCTATGTTTTGTGTGCAGGCTAAGCGTGGCCGGAGTTTTTCTCAAAAGAATGCACAAATAAAAACTCCCCTTATTTAGTCCCTCGGTTCCAGATTTGAACCAGGGCCCTGATACCAAATGTAATGACTGGTTTTAAATTAACATCTAAAAATTCTACCAAATCCCACCAAATGTACAGCAATTTCTACCATGTTTATAAAGGAAGATTTATTCCAAATTTTCTCAACACTTACGCAAGTAAAATTTATCAATGAGTAATAAATCTAATTAAACAATGCATAAAATCGAATTAAATACCTTAAATCGGATGCTAATTTCCGTTGCCAACTGCCTTCCTGCTGCTCTCCTGCTACCTGCTACACAGTCCAGTGTTGTTGCAAACACAGAAAAATAATTGCCCAAAACTATTGTCCACCCTGCCAACTAGGAAAACGACCTAGATCCAGGATATCTATGGATATCCTGGCCCTCTGAGCCCAAAACCTCTAGCAACTCGGTGCCTGCCTGATCAATATGTCACAACCAGCAAATCCCATGCCTCAATCTGAGCACACCAATCTCACAGCCCCTCTCGGCTCTCTGCAATACTCAGAGCCCTCCAAACTCATGGCCAACAAAGAAATCCCATGCCCCTCAATCTGAGCACACTAATTCATGTACTCTCTCCTCGCTCTCTCTCGCAATACTCGTGAGCCCTCCAAACTCATGGCCATCCCCGAGAATGATTCTCCTCCCAACTCTTTCCCCTTTATTCCTCCTTCACTGCCTTCCCTTTATTTACTCCCCTACCTAATACCTTATCCCATTATTAATTATCTTATCCATTCATTAAATATCTTATATCTTCTGGGGATTCTTATGTGATCCCTTCTTGTATACGCAACTAATTTAATGTTATATTTTATTCTCCACCTTTTATTTAATACTTAATTAATTAATGAATTAATTAATATTTAAAATGAATCATTAACCATCATGACTAACTCATTAATAATAATCAATTAGAAATGTTATTTAAGACATAAATGTAGTTTATATAATCTTTAGGATTATATTATTAAATTAATTATAATACCTTAATAATCAAGGGTCGCTACAGTAGTTCTCCTGGAAAATCTCTGAAAACCACTATAAAAAGTGGAAGCCAACCATGGAAAAGATGGGTACTGTCGAATCTAGAAAATTGTGGAACTTCAGATCATCAAGTGGTAGATCAATCTCCTGGATCGAATGGTCAAAAAATAGTGAAATTGCCTCCGAGACCTACTAATAGCAAGAATAACGTTACCTCAGACCTAACATTTGATGCTGAAATTCTTTTATCAAGTTCTATTATGTCAGATTCAACATCAAAGATGGATAACACTTTGGGCAAAATTTCGAGGTTCTTCTGCAAAAGTCAAGGCGCTATCCAGACCTTCAAGAAGTAGAGAGTTCTAGAATGTTGAATTGTCTTGATAATGCACCATCCCAATCCCTTTTAACTCTCGTAGGTGTTATACTTGGTGACAAGTAGAATGAAGAAGTTCCTTCACTATTTAAATTTATTGCTGATGAAAGTAATGGAAGAGTTTGAACACCGCCTTCTAAACCAAGCACATCAGATGAAGAAACTGAAAAATGCACTCAGGGAAGTTCTTTCACGAGAAGATAAGATTATCTCAAGGGAAAATATAATAGAGGCTCTTGCTACTGGTTCAGGAGAAGAAATCAAGCTTCTTACAGGTCAACGATGGGGGGAAGCTGGCAATGTTCACTTTTTTCCTGAGTGCATCTGTTACATATTTCATCATATGGAAAGAGAACTGGAAGAGATATTGTGACAAGAATTAGGACAACCGGCCAAGAGTTTCATTGGCGATGTTGGAGTATCCTTTCTTTAGCAAGTAATCATTCTGTTACATGAAACTATAACAGCAGAGGCAACAATTTGTGATAATGGGTTTGACCATCATAGCTTTCAATGATGGAAAGATTAATAGAGATGTGATAAAAGTAATGTTTGTTGTTGGAATACTCGCTCCAACTACCTATATGACTTGGGATTTTGCCAAGTCAAGCAAGCCCTTCATTACTTCTGTCATGAATGCTTCTAATCTTGTGCCTACATATCATCCACATAAGTAGCTGAGAATGTAGGCACAAGATCAGAACATGGGTGAATGATTTTAGGGAACATATTGAAAGAACAAGGTTTCTTAGTACAGTTTATCGTTCTACGACGACATTAGGATCCCGGTTACCATTGATTTCTAAATCTAGCAGGGCTAGAGTTGCAAGGGCTAGTGCAATATGGAATCCAATTTCAAACAACACTTAGGTTGTTATGAGACAAGCACAAACTATGGCACAAGTTGTTGTTTTCACCAGCCATCTCTTGGACTTTCAAGATGGTCATGCATGGGTGCTTGTCATCAGACAAGATCCACAAATAACATCATCATCACCAACAAAAGGTGAATCGAAGGCTCTCATGAGTGAAAGCAGTGATGGTGCCAAGTCCGCTATTATGCACTTTAGTAATATAAAAACAACAAAAAGTGCAACTTCATCATAATCTAGTGTGGAAGGCAATATAAATTCAACACGGGGCAGAGGATCAGATCTTTCATATTCTACTGCCCCTGGTGAAGAATATATAGACCATGAACTCGATGGAGAGGAAGAAAAGGACCTAATTACCTCTTAATCCATTATTGATCATTCATTTGAGGAAGATATAAGCAAGGACTATTTATGGCATCAATTTGAGCAAGAACTAAAGAGGAAATCAGAAGAGGATCGACAAGAGTGTGAAGAAGAGGTTGCAGTGGAAAAAGAAATTATAGAAGATGAGGAGAATGTTGTTGCTATGGCTAATGAAATTGTTGGCCATGGTAGTACATTACATGGAGCTTAGTTTATCTGAAGCTGTTGGAAAATGAAAAGTCAAACACATCAAGCTGCCTGCAATGCTCTCACTTCAAGGTTGGAGTTATTCTTGAATTTCCAAACCATGGTTACATATCTAATCATCCTGCCTATGTCCAACACCTCTCTTCTCAATGAAGATATTGTCACAACAGATGCCATGTTGATGTGAAAACAACATTTCTAGGGGAGTTTGAAGAAGACATGTTAAAGACAACAACAAACTTTGGAAAAATAGCCAGATGATAAATTGAAAAGGCTGAATGACTCCATACCCAATACTAAAAGCACATGGTCTTCTGTGTTCTTGAGACTCCTATGTGAGTATTCCATTCCAACAAATGATAAATAGCGATAAAAAAATGCATTGGCATTTTGAAAGAATGATGCCTAATCTTTCAAGGAATATTTGACTCATTTCCCTGGTTCCAAAATGCATATTTGAAAGCACCATCGAAAGCTTAGGATTTGTATATGTCGATCGACTATTCAAGCATGCACTGACTCTCCATCATCGAGAAATTTGATTTTAAAAAATATGTGCTTTCACCAGTTAACCCATCTTGAATTTTGCTAGTTAGTCGGTGAGTTCACCACCAGCTAAGAGTAGATATTCAGTAAATTAGTCGGTGAAAGCCCGCTGCCTAGAACTCTAATTTTGCCCGTGATCGATTTTTGAGTTTGAATGGTTTGAAACCACTTCAAATGGACAAATGTTGAATTATCAAGTCCAATTCAAAGGCTAGTTTTGAGGGATAAGGTCAAAAGAGGTTTTTCAACTACATATGGCATCATTTTTAAAGGCAGAATATCAGGGTTTTTTCACACTTCACCAAATTCGAATTTTATCTTTGGAGGACCAAATCAAACAGCCTTGGGAGGCTAAAACTCCACTTCATCAGCAATCTACTACTCTTAGATATGGATTGACCCTCATCTTGAGGATCTCTTCCTAGTTTATTGTAAATATAGTTTACTTTCTGCTTTTTAGAATATTAGATCCATTGTTTTAGGATCAGAACAGGATGTAAATTTATGTGCTGCACTTTAAGACATCGCATGTAGATGGTTCAATTCTCGATAATATTTTGGCTATGTACTTTGGACACTATCTTGCTATAAGGAATTACAATTTTCTTTGGTCATTATATATCGGTCTGTCCACATTTTCCATTACATTATATTTAATTCTATTCAGTTCAGTTGTTCATAACTGCCATCTTCTAATATAGCTCATGGATATGAATTAGATTTTCTTTATATTCACAGGTGTAACCTCCCAATGACTGCATCTTTGGTTATCTTGAATGTTTTCTTCATACCTTGATTATTTAATGTAACCGATATCTAGTTTCTTGAAGCACCAGTTTATTTAGGCATTACATGTTGTCTTTTTGCTAAGCCTTCTCATCTATCCCATTGTTCCAAACACTTGATTATTAGTGATTTCTTATGTTACCAAGCATCCTTAGCCTACAACCCAAGAGAAGTTTCTTGGAGTGATAACACATAGGTTTTGGTGTACAAGGGGAATGGAATGAACAAGAACACCATGGAGAGAGGGAGTCCTGTATGGAAAAGACCAATTGATGTTTAGAAAGATGGATTGGAGGTCTTGTGGTATCGAGGGTGTATCCCTATTGCCTCGTATATGGCATGGAGTTGGGCTTACAACACCAAAATGACCTTTTTTAGTATCTTTTCCATGCGATGGAATCCACGATCTCGTGCAGCCGATGATGCCTTTGGAACTTATATTGGTGGCCTCCCAGTTGAATTGCATGGTTAAGTCCTTAAAATCTAGAGAATGGGACCCAAATTCTTAGCCGCTTCCTACATCCAAATCACAATGTCACAACCTCCCATGTCGATAGAAAGCATATGATATTTAAGATGTAGTCACCTATTTTGAGACGTACATTTTCACAACGGCCTCCACATTTCATGGAACCACCATTGTCAATCATGATTGGGAAATTATTGGATTTCGCATGGATGTAGCAATGAATTTCTTTGGGCAATGTGGTGATGAATAAAATTATGGGTGTTGCCACTATCAAATAACTAGAATGATGACCTTCTTATGCTTGATGTAACCCATGAGCTTGAGGGTTTGGGAGCAGAGAATCTAGTGAGAGAATTGAGGGAAATGATCATTTCTACTTCGAAGTGGGTCCGAGGGAGGGGTTATGTTAGTTGATTCAGGTGACCTGCATTACTGGGGATTATACATCCTTTTCCGAAATATCCTTCGAGATGGTCATAAAAAGATTTTGTTACTTACATCTGTGGTCTGGGAAATATTTGTCATCACAATTATAATAGAGGTCTTTCAGTTGGCATTCAACCATTTCCAGCTCTAGTCAATTCTCCTTTTTTGGATCTTTAGTGGAGCAGAGGGAGAAGTGAGATTTACCGTTTAGGGCGGGGGATAAAGGAGGGTTTTATGTTTTGAGAAGATAAAACCTGTTGTGCTTCTTTATCTCTTTTAGTAGACTCCACCTAACTCTGAGTCCGAGCCATGAGAACATGGGCCACAACCTCCTCCTTGAGGCTACCGAGCAAAACACTCCTTAAAAGGCACGACATGCCCCTATCCTAAAAATCCAAAAGTGGATCAAAGGAAGCTATAAAGTCTTCCATTGTTCCTAATTGTTTCAACTTTGTCAACCAATTCAAATGGTTTGTGTTAGTTTCAGTAGTTCATAATATCTGCCACAAAGTGTGTCCTACCAATATACCCTTGATGGGAAGTTTTCTCCATTTCCACCACCGCCAACGCTCTTGATCTAAATGGAGAACACCACTGAGTCTAATAATAAGTCATCTGTAATGTTGTATAAAAGAGAAATAATGTTCCATTTGGGTTACTCCAACCAATGGGGTCTGATCCATCATATTTGGTCACATCCACCCATGAAGGCGAGGGTCATGTTGAAAGTGATGGTTCTCAAAGTTATTTATGGGAACAGAGGAATGTTCACCTCAGTATGTGGGGGAGGAAGAGGAAGATTCAGGATGTAGTTTGGGTGTAGAGTGCCAAAAGACATCTCGCTGTGGTGGTGAGGTTTGTTCTCGATTTCCTCCATTAAGGACTCTATGGTTGTATCGATGGAAGCAAAATTGGCACCGAAGTTGTTTCACTTATTGTTGGTCTCGAAGGAGACCAGATTACAAGGTGTTGGAAGGAAGCTCAAGTCTTGCTATGGGTATAATATGAGGATGGAACCTAAAAGGCTTAACGGGTCGGTGTAATTTTTCGAAAATGATATGTATGAATGTGATAAGGTCAAGAGATGAATCCAATGGAATATGTCTCAAATAGTGGTGAAATTACCAAATGCTTAACCAAAAATAAAAGTGTATTTAATTGGCAACCAAACACGCTATGGCAATAGATCTCAACTGCTTAATTTGTTTATGCGTTTCAAATTCCTCAAGGTTCATAGTCCGCTTTAATTTGTTTATGTTTCATCCCCAAGGGTTAGGTATTCAAGGGTTCTACGTACAAGGGTTTTCCCCTCGTTTCTATATCTCCGATATATATGTGTTGGGTCCAACATTAGTACTTGGCTCAATATCTCAAGGCATTAACTATGTTGAGGATAGACCGTACCCTTAGTCGCATTCACCACTACCTAGGTACTAGAGAGTATCTTCCAGTGTGTTCCTATGGCACTATAGCAAGCAGCTTAGGGGACCTGATCGCCATCTAAAGAGGGCTTTGGAAATCTAGGTTGATCTCATGTGTGTTGTCTGATGTGCTACCACTCTAAAGGGTACCAACAGGGGTTACAAGGTGGCCAACAGATGTGCTTTAAGAACCACTTGTATTTCCTTCGTATGAATCCCTCAACCATAGGTTAATGCACTTAACAATAGATCTATGTGGCTTAAAGATGTCTAATAATGCCTACCCCTCAAAAAAAAATTACCCACGATTTTTATCAAGGAAAGTGCTCTAATACCACTTGTAATATACCGTATATAAAAAAGTATGAAGAACATAAATGAAGTGCTAGAAATGACAGAAAAACAATAATATAACCAACATAATTCCACAATAACACATAAATGATATAAAAACAACAACAGAAATAACACTTTGATTCGTAAAGCAATGTTCATGGTCCCTTCGAGGGGAAACCTCCACTAAGTAACGCTTCTATTACATAATAATTCCAAGTTAGGGTTCTCATACCCCCATTCCTATTTATACTAAATATGTATATCAAAAATAAGCATCTATATGAAGATCCTTCTAGAAGTTGAAACTTATATTAGGTCTTCTTACAACTGAATTGCAAGGCTCCATTAATATTGACCTTTATTACCTCTCAATATATTGTTCTACCTATGTGGTGGTTAGGACCCTAACCCGAGAGGTGCTCTAGCTAAAATCCCATGCCATGAACTAAGGAGATGACGGTTCCTCAATTTGAGTCTCAATTTTATTTTATACCCAGTTTCAAATGGCATCCCAAACCATTTCTCGGGATCCTTGTTAATTCCCCGCTAGGGGCATAAAAACCTAACAAATAAACATTTTTAGTTCCGTGAGATGTTGCATGTTTTTTAGGCATGGACTAGGTGACCACAATGTCTATCCATTCTCGCATGCATGGTTTCCTAAATTGGACCCCTAAATTCAAATTTTGCATTTCTTCTTACCGAAAGCAAAAACAATAGTTCTCAAATTGATGAAAAAACTTCCAGGATTGAACCGGGAGTGAGGGGTGATCTAGCTAAAATCTTATGCCAAGAATCCAATGGAGATGATGGTTCCTCAATCCTCGAAGTCTTGTTTTTTTTTATATGCCCAGTTTCAAATCTCATCCCAAACCATTTCGACTCTTAGCCAATTCCCGCACATGGCATAAAAGACTAACAGAGAAACATTTTTTAGTTTTGTGAAATGTCGGAAGCTTGTTTAGGTACGGAATAGGTTACCACATTATCCATATGCTCCCAAGGGACAATTTCATAAATTGGAACCCTTAATCCAAATGATGCATTGCTTCAAACTCAGAAAAAACACTAGTTCTCAAAATCAATGAGTAAAGCAAATTTCGGTGGCTCTGCACCCGAGCAGGGGTGTTATAGATGAAATCTTATCTTAGTAATCCATTGGAGTCAAATGTTCCTCAATATGAGTCTTGGTTTTCATTTTATGCCCGCCAGTAAGTCGTGATCCCAAACCATTTATGGGACTCTTGGCAATTCCTCCTATGGGCATAAAAACTTAACATAGCATCATTTTTGAGTTTCTCGCGGAGATGATGCAAGATTTTTTAGGCATGATATAGGTGACCACATTATTGATCCAATGACAAAGGACAATTTCATAAATTGACCCCTTAATCCAAATGTTGAATTGTTTCTTACTGAGAAAAACACTAATTCTCTAAATCAATGAGTAAAGAAACTTTTGAGGCATGGAACCCGAGAATGAGGGCTGCAATAGCTGAAATTATATTCCAATAATCCATCAATTCGACGGTTCCTCAATCCGAAGTCTCATTTTCTTTTATGCCCGCTTTTAAGTGGTAATCCCAAACCATTTCTGGGACTCTTGTTCAATTCCTCCTCATGGCATAAAAACGTAACAGAGTAACATTTTGAGTTCTATGAGATGGTCCAATATTTTTTAGGCATGGAATAACACCACATTATCCATCTACTCCAAGGCATGGTTTATAAATTGGACCCCTAATTCCAATCAAGCATTGCTTTTTACTAAGAAAAACCCTAGTTCCCAAAATCGATGAAAAAACAACTTACAAGGCATTGACCCGAGCAGGTGCTCTAGTTGAAATATTTCATTCCGTGAATCCAAATCAGAGACAATCCGCTCCTAATATGAGTCTCAGCTTTTTTATGCCCATTTCCAAGTCACATCCCAAACCATTTTAGGGACTCTAGGCCAATTCCTCCTCGTATAAAATCCTAATAGAGAAACATTTTTAAGTTCCGTGAGAGGTTGCAAGATTTTTTAGTAATGGAATAGGTGACCACATTATCGACCGCCATGACGTATCTGCTTAAATTGGACCCTCTAATCCAAATGTTGCATTCTTCAAACTAAACAAAACACTAATTCTTGAAATAAATGAGTACAACAACTTTTGAGGCATGACACCAGTGAGTGAGGGGTGCTCTAAATGAAATACTATCCCATTAATCCATCAAGTCGATGGTTTCTCAATCTGAGTTTCGGTTTTATTTTTATGCCCCATTGCAAGTGGTGATCCCAAACTATTTTGGGACTTCTTTCCCGCCTCCTCAGAGAATAAAAACCTTAAAGTAGGAAATGACATAGCATGGAAAGGAAAGGCATGATATGGAAATGCATGGCATGGAAATACAAGGCATGGCAAGTGAATTCAAGGCACTGCAAGGCATGGTATGGAGGGGCATGAAATGGAAGCGCTACCATATGATAGCAAGGCATGGCATGGCATGGAAAGGTGGGGCATGCAGACCGGCATGGAAAGGCATGCAGGCATGGCATGGAAACACATACAGTAGCACATATCAAGGCAAGTCATGCAAAGGCAAGACATGGCATGGCATGACATGGTATGGAGGCATGCCAAGGTAAGGCAAGCAAGTAATACACCTTGACATCTTTTATTATTATTTTTCATAATTTTCAACCCTTTAGGGCTTGATGTATTCAATTTTTTCTTTTGAAGGATTGACATTTGGATGTGGTCTAGTTGAATGAGTATTGGGATAATCTTTAAAATTACCTATAAACTAGTTAATTCACAAATGACCTTTGAAGCATATTACAATGAGCCAAAATGTCCTAGAAAAATATTCATTTGTGAAATACAAGAGAAGAAATATATATAACCAATTAACTCTCAAAGATTTGTATAGGAAAACATAATCATATATAACACACAATGAATAGTGCCTAGCTTTTCTTATGGTTATGTAATAGAATTTACAACTGATAGTTAAAATGTATAACACATTTTTTATGATCTTTACTAACGCTTATTTGAATTGTTGCATGTTTTACAACATTGGAATGACTTAATATTTGTAACTTATTTGAAATTCTATTATGGTATGTGCACTTTGAAATGATGTAATATGATTATGATTGCTTCATATGTTGTAATATTAGAAATATAACACAAAATTACATATTGCAATGAAATACATAATAAATTTTCATTTTGAATGTTCTTTTTGTAGAACACGGGTCTTCAAGAAGATCCAGTTGATCCTCATGAGATAGATATAGATTATAATGGTTTGATATAGACACAAGAGATAATGATGACGAGTCAGATGAAGAAGACACTGTGAATGATGATGATGATGACCAATGACGATGATCAATATAATGATGATGACCTAGTTGTTGGTAGTAGCCAGTGACATTTATCATATAGAGTCCATTGTTGATCATTGTTGGTATTTTATGATGTCATTTTCATGTTTATTATCATATGTATCATTTTCACCGGCAGTACCATATTATTTATATTCTTTACCATTTTGAAATTTATCACTTTGACTTATATCATTTGGACACATATCATCTTTAACTTATACCTGATCAAAGTTGGCCATGTATCATTCCCAACATGTTATTGATCTATCAGTCATATTTGACTTTCAATTTGTTGTAGTTATATATGATGATGATATTATCGATAAAGATATAAGTTGTTTGACATGATATGTATCTAATATTGATATGTTTGACTAGTTTTAATTATAGATGATGATCATGTTATAATTCATTATTCCTGTTATATATATATATATATATAAGATGTTGTAGATTTTATTTAGATTGAGATTTATCAAGTATAATGATGTCGTTAGTTTGTATAAATGTTCAATTCCCTAAAACGGCTTTTATAAAGCTATCATATAAAATACTTCAAAATGCCATATGACTTACTCATATAATAATATGAGTTTTTTGAGATGCATGATATATTTAAGTAATTAAATTGAAATAAAAAAAAATTACTAAATGGAAGCTAAAAGGACACAACATGAGTTGTTAAATGGAAGAAAAATGTGGCTCTAAAATTGAAGTAAAACCCGACATTAAATTGGAAACCATACTTGGAGCTATTTCTATGATCTATAGGAAGCTAAATTGATGCTTAACTGTGGGTGTAGACCGATTGGCAAATTCCTCGGGTTGCAGGTAAAATGGAAGGAACTATGTAAAATGAGAGGTCTCAAGGTCGATTCTCAACCCAATTTACTTGGAGCATGGTTTATGGTTGTAAGGTTTCTCCTCCCTATTAGAGAAGGGCAAACCAGATCTCGGACCTCTGCAATGAAAGTAATGAGCATCGCCGCTGTTACCCATTCCCCTAGTACAAAAAAAAAAAAAAAAAAAAAAAAAAAAAAAAAATTGGATGCTTAACAAGAGGAAAAAGTAGATGCTAAATAAGAAGCAAACTAAAAGGAAGAAGTCCATGGACCTAAAAAAAAAAGAAGAAAACCGTGACAAAAGGAAAGGAAACGCTGGAATAAAAATGAAGAAAAAAATGGAGCTAACAAGGAAGCAATTCTAGAAGAAAAAAATGATGCAATAATGGAAGAACATCTTGGTGTTAATTTGGAAGCCAAAATAGAAGCTATTTTCAACACTAAACTAGAAGCAAAACATGAAGCATGATTGCGATATAAACTAGGTGCCGCCACCTAGAGCTAAACCAGGGCACCAAACTGTGAGCTAAACTAGGCGCAAATCTTGGGAGCTAAACTTAGACTCAACAAAGATAAACTAGGGAGCTAAACCAAGCGCCAAACCAGGAACTAACCTAGAAGCTAAACCATGAACTAAACTAGAAACTAAACTAGGATCTAAACCAGGAGCTAAATTAGGCACCACACGTGGAGCCAAACTAGGTGCTAAAGTAGGAGCTAAAGTAGGTGATAAATGGGGAGATAAACTAGAGCCACACCTGGAGGTAAACTAGGAGTTAAACCAAGAGCTAAACCATGAGCCAAATTAGGTGCCACACCTGGAGATAAAATAGGAGCTAAACCAAGAGATAAATCATGAGCTATTTTGGGTGTTATTTATGGAGCTATATCTCATTTTAGGTGCTAAATTAGGAGCAAAATTGGGCGCTAAAAAGGGAGAAAAAGTAGGTGCTAAAAATGGAGAAAAACCTGGTGCTAAAGAGGGAGTTAAATTGGGTGCTAAACTAGGCACTACATTCGGTTCCCAAGTGAACACGTTGTTTAGCGTTGTGTTTTGCGCCCTCTCATAAGCTCAATTCATGCCCTCAAATGCACTAAAATCCGACACTAAACTAGGCACTAATGCCCTATTTTTTTGTAGTGATTTATAGGTAAGTTAAGGCTAAAAAACACAACACGACCTTAACAAAAGCCGATAAGGCTAAAATATGTGGCTAAAAAAAATTGAATTACATTTTATGCCTAACCATCTAAACCAATTAAACAAATTTCATTAAAATTTCAAAATCATGAAAAATATTTTCAATTTTTAAAATCTTAAATATAATATGTTATTTAAAAAAAAAAACTAATTCTTTTATAAAAATGAATTAAATTTTAACTACAAAACTAAAAATATACTCCCTTCTTTTGGACTAATAAAATATACTCTTTAAAAAATATATATATATATTCCCTAGTGATAAGTCAAATTGAAAGATGATATTATTTAACCACATAACTAATAATTTGCATGTCAAAATACTTTAAACATATATTAACATATTTTTCAATCCTAAATATAAAGCAAAATCCAAGATTTGCTTGTAGAAAAGGTCATGTTGAAAAGCAACATAATTATATAAATTCAAGTGAACTAAATTAAAATGAAAAACAAATAATTATAAATGAAATTGTCAATTGATCCCCCAAACCAACCATACTCATTTTCAAATTTCCAAAAAATAATTTTCTTTGTAAGTTAAAATTTTGAAGATTCTTGTGTTTTCTCAAATTTTAAGACAAACAAAATAGTAAGAATAAATATACACACGATAAGTAATATTGAGTCTTTGAAGTGTAACGTAAGAAATGCATTGCATTTGAATGAAACCAACAAACAACAATATTGTACAATCATATGAATGGTAAGAATAAAAGCACCTATAAGTCTTCATACTCATATAAAGGCTTATCAAAACCAAGAAATAAATAACATGATAAGATCAAGATTCAAAGAAACATAAATTCGTTTGCAAATGTGAGTTTTTAGCTCCAAATGAGTAATCAAAATGAGAACACCCCACACTAGTAAAAGCTGAATAAAAAATGATGAAGATATCTTAAATTAAGTTTTAAATTAAAAGTAAGAGTTAGAGGATTATGATTCTCTCTTTTTTTTATTATACATGATACTAGGGTCATGGTATATAGCAATGGATATGCACTTGAATGCATATTAATCCATCAATTGACCAAAAATCCTTGAGGTTTTTCTAAAGTGAAACATTGCAAACATAATTTTTGGATTTTTAAAAATTCTTACAGTCGAGTACCTTGGTGGGATGCTTATCACATTATAAATCCATTTTCTAATGGGTTTAGAGTTTCACAGTGCATTTAAAAATGTTCGGAAGATGCAAGAGTTTAACCAGAAAAAGTAAGTTCCTCCCTGCGTGTTTTAATGAAGGTCTACTAACAGTGTAGAATTACTTAAAATAGTTTTCTATATTTTAATATGAATTTGGTAGAAAGTATTATACTAATCTTACCCCAGGCTTAATCTATTATCAGATTGTCAATAACATTGCATATCAGCTATATCAATGCTCATGCCACATCAACCCTGGCATCGGATACTTAAGTTGACTGACTGTAACGTTTTCTTTGAAATGAGTAAGTATGAGTTATGAATTGTTTTGAATTTATATTAAGAATGAAAACATGTTTCTTCCATATGAGATCTTACAACACTACAACTTGCAAGTATTTTGAAACTCGTTAAAATAAATTGCAATAAGTGCATGCAATCTTTGGTAAATGATTGAAACTCATTAAAATGAATTGCAACAAGTACATGCAATCTTTGGTAAATGATTTTTCTTAGCTCCAAAAGTTGTACGATTGTTTTCATATGTTTTTTTTAGTAAGAACAGAACTGGAGTTATAGTAGTAAGAGCAGAACTGGAGTTATAGTAGTAGGAACGGCGTGTTTTTTTTTTCCCTGTATGCATGTGTATTCATGCAAATGTCACCTGAGTCAATGTAAACCAACAAATAGATGTCTGGGAGCGTGTTGTGACCAATAGTGCAATGTAAGCCACCTGAGAAAATTAGGGTTGCGACCAATAGTACAATCGACCGGGACTTCGTTGAGAGCGTGTAGTGAAGTTAAGATAACAGCGTGCTTTTTTGAGGTCGAAACCAACAGAATAGGAGATTAAGACAACAGCGTGCTTTTCTGTTTTCATGCATGTGTATTCATGCAAATGTGTATTAGGAACAGCGGATAGCGTTTTTTTTTGTTTTCATGCAAATGTGTATTACTACTATATCAGGAGAGTTATAGTAGTAGGAACAGCTGAACAGCTGATTTTCTTTTAAGAACAGAACGGGAGGGTTATAGTACAGGAGAATAAGATAACAGAACAGGAGAGTAAGAACAGAACGGGAGAGTTATAGTAGTAAGAACAGGAGAGTAAGAACGAGAGTTATAGTAGTAAAGACAAATTATAGTTACAGTAAAAAATGGCAAATGTGGAGGAATTGAGTGCAAAGGATTTGGTACATACTCAGCCTGATATTCCAGGGAAGGGATTTTTTCATACTCAGCCTGTTATTCCATTTCCACAGTGCAGTCCTCGGCAAATGATTAAAGTTAAAAACAACAGCAATGCTCCAAGTTTCAGGGGTCCGTCATTTACCATTGTAACGTACAATGTGTTGGCAGAGGTGTGTGCTACTTCGGCGAAGTACCCGAACTGTCCTTCCTTGGCGCTCAGTTGGGAATACCGCCGACAAAATTTGCTAAAGGAAATATTACAGTGCGATGCTGATATCATCTGCCTCCAGGAGGTCCAATGGAACCACTTTTCTAACTTTTTCAATCCAGAATTAGCCAAAACTGGATATCAAGGGTTGTTTAAGGAAAAACAGAGAAGATGCCTCAGCACAATTGTGGATGGCTGTGCAACGTTTTACAGATTGGATAAGTTTGAGTTGATAACATCGTGGTGGATCAATTTGAGCAGTGTTGCTACATATTTTCCCAGATTTCAAAAGGATAA
>SNQJ01S0218962.1:2156-15138 GCA_010110895.2 Picea sitchensis
AAAGCTACATGCTCAAAGGAGCTTATTTATATACAGTCCTAATGCTAATAAAATATTTTACATGGGCTAGGTGAAAGAAAACTTCCACCATAGCTATTCAAGCAGCTTCTTGGATAGAAGCTCCTTCCTTCTGTCAATGATCACTAGAAGATACTGTAACCATGACAACAGAATGGCTACACTCTTCAACTTCTCCTCATAGAGTGAAGTTGATATGGAATAGGGAGGCTCCAAGGCATAAAGGACATGCTACTCCATTTATTCGCCGACAGGGTCATAGAATGAGTGGTGAATTCCAGAAAATGGGCGACAGACAACCTCCTCTACTACACAGTTGTTCACATGTGGCTGAATATCTCTGATAAGCACATGTTGGTGTACAACTGATGTAGGCTCATTGCTCTCAGGCTGTGGTTGCTCGCTAACTGGCTCTGGACAGGAAATATCTTGCTCCTCTGGTTCTTTCTCCTCTTGGAAATCCTGCGTTTCCATCTCAGAACATGATTCATAGCTGTCATAAAAAGGCTGGCCGTTCTAATCAGCAAAAGGTGATGTGGGGTTCTTCTGCTCCTCCTCCAGATAATCATCAAAGTCGGGGAGGAAAAGAGCTTCTCCAACTTGCAGAAATGGAACTATCCCCCGCTCCTCCATTTCGACCCCAAATGTAAACACATCCTGGAAAATCTCGTGAAGGTAAAGAGAACAATCCTCTTCCACAACTACCTCTTCATCGTTTTGATCTGAGACAGCAAGCTCATCAAGAGCAGATGTTAATGCATTTACAAAATCTTCAATAATCTCCTCGAAAGAGCCATCTAGAACATCTTCCTCGGAGACTGGAAGATCCTCTGCATAGTCTTCAGATTTCAACCTTTCTAATTGAGTAGAGAGATACTTCACCTGTTCCCTCAGCTCCCTCAGGGTGTCTTCTTCCTCCCTAGGATTTCCATCACTTCCATAAAACTCCTCATATGCAGACGAATGGGGAGGACAAAGAAATGATTTCTGATCCAGGTCATCAGGATCATCCTCACAGCCTATGTCAGAAATAGCTTCATTTTGTACAGAGTTATGGTATCCCTCACCACAGTTATGACAAATCAACTCAGAGGGATAAAACTCCTGACAATAGGCGATGAAAGCTGCATGAAACTCTGAGAGTGAAGAAATGATAGCAGGGGGTAAAGAATGATACCATTTACATGCATCCCCTGCTAATGAGAACATGAACATCTTTAGTAATACATCCTCATGATGTATCTCCCACTGATGCATGAGTTCATGAAACTGACTGAGGTGCTGAGCAGGGTTGTCCTCTTCACGCTTTCCAAATATGGGCAAATAATCACCCCATTCATTCGGAGAGGGGAAAACATTAGGAAAACCAGGAATAGCAGAAAAATTAAAAGGAGCAAACCTGTGAGAAAGGATTTTCTTCATATCGAACCAGTGGAGTCGCCAATCAATCCTCAAATCATGGAGTCACCTGGTGAAAGATGCGCAGCTTCAAATGTGCCTAGTCCTTATTCACCATCAAAGGCCAAGTCTTAACGTTGATGTTACCCTAGGAAGCTTCTCAGGCTAAGAAAGCAGCTGCTGAAACCTTCTCGAGAAAGCTCCTTAGGGTCATCTTTCAGGTGTGCTAATAGTAGTCACAGCTGAAACAGTGATGTGGAAATAATGGAGTCGCCATAGTGGAGTCGCCAGGTGCACAATAGAAATCTTTAAGGGATCTGATGTCTGATGCACCTTCAGAATCAGAGGATCAATGTCATTCTGCCCAGGGAAAATATTCAACTTCGTCCCCGGCAACGGTGCCAGAAATGTTAGCGCTGGAAGTCGCTCCTGGATTGCTTGCAGAAGTAGAGCCCAACACCCATCAGTTTTTATGTCACGGTTTGATAGATGGGTGATCAAATGGGTATAGACTCGAACATGTATCGCTTCAAAATAGGAATTGTTTCTGATAACAAGGAACAAAGGAGGTCTTGACCCAACTTCAGTCAGGAAATTGATTTAAAGATGGGTAGGTGGAAGGCTTGGGAGAAGAATGGACAAACTATCTCAGGCAACAGGCCTTTCGGTAGCTCGTAGAGGAAAAAATCTCAATAAAAGATCCGCTTGGTTCAGGGCTTCGAGAAAATGAAGGGAAGACTTGACTGGATCCTCCAATTCCAAGTCGTTCAGTGCTGAGAAGTTCACAGGGACTGTTTAGAAAAACACAACTGTTACAGTGATCCAACATACATCATCCTATAACAGTCACAACACTATTGGATCCTCCAATCCGAGCTACTCTAAAACAGTATATACAAAGACATGAAAGAAACTGACGTTCATCAGGCCAGAAGTCTCAAGAGTCCCCAAGTAACCAGAAAACAATTCTTCATTAAAGTTTTTACAACTGGAAGTCTTGCTCAACCATCAATAGATTACAAAAATACAAAGACTGAGTCTATATACTTAGAGAAAATCGCCTCATGGAGGCATGTGCAGTCATCTGAAGCTTGGTGTCCCTTCAACCAAATTTGGATGGATATTTCTCTGTCGGACGCCACCTTAACTGTGCATGGCCCCTGCAGGGGAAGTAGCTGAGCCATTAAATGCCGATCTGGCATGTGCAGACTTTTCTGGCTGGCCGAGGACTTGGCATGACCTTTTTTCTTTGGAGACATGGGTACACAGAACCCCCATCGGGAAGACCGCTGGCCAGGCTCTCCATATCTTGCACTTAATGCATGAAGAGAGGTTTCATCCACCTCTTCCTTACCTTCATTTAATTTTAGGCAGAAACCAGTCTTGAGATCGGATCAATGGCACCCAGAGAACGTGATGAACCTTTCGATGGCTGGGCCCGATGCCTTTGGCCCCCTTTGCGTAACCTTTTTCATTTCCCAGGCAACCACGGGCTGTGACCTTATGGCTACCGTTAAAGGTGCATTCGGCCTTTTGCTAGTCGGAAATCTCAGCTGCTATGAATGTGAGGTCCTAAGTTTCTCGAAACTCCGATACCCGATATGATGACAGGCTACCATCTATCCCAAGTGGATGGATGGTCAAGAATGTTTCGTAATACTATGGGCCCGACTTTTGGGTGCCTTCGATGCTTTCGGTGTTTGGGGCCTCGAGATATGGGGTCCTATCGGCATTTCGAGGTTGGGGTTTCGAAATGTGAAAAAGCGAAGAGTGCTTACCCCTCGAACTCCCAAATGCTGACATGATACAGATGCATGCCACGTGTCTTTCAGACGGATGAACCAGATAGTATCCACTTAATATAAAAGGGGTTTTTCCCCCTCCACAAGATCGCTTGATAAGACCTGGGGCTTAAGACCGTAGGCTCGGCGCCAAAGGCGCTTTCGGTGTTTCACCGATCGACGATTTCTACTACAATGAATGGAGAGCTTCCTGACTCCTGATAACCGATATGCTGACAGGCTGCCATCTATCCCGGTTGGATCGGATGATCCAGATTTGTTTTGAACCATTGATGCTCCCTCTTGCTAAACCCCAGGCAACTTGACATCCCCGAAAACCCGATGACCATCGATTAACTCTGTAGGTGGATCTCAGCTGCCGACGACAAAACTTATACCGCTCGCTCGACTCACTACTGAAAAAGGGATTCTCCCGTGTTGTACTTAGCACTTCCCACACAACCAATAGGTCTAGGTGCTCTCGAGCCCAGGACAAGAATTATCACTAACAACGTCTTATCTTATGTATTGTGTATGTGTGAGCTAAGAGTTCTCTTATTTCAAGACCACCTAGTAGCCTTCCTTTGCACTTGTACATGGTTATTTACTCATAGATGTTTAGCTATTATTCAGTCATTTAACCTTTTAATGTCTTTGAAAAATGCAGGTTTGAAGCATGGTCACCTCCACAATCTGATGCAGGAGCATCTCCAGTAGCAAGGGAGTGTGGGACAAACGCCATCGTATTTTGGCACATGTCAAAATTATTTTGAAATGTTTTTGAAAGTATGAATGCACAGATATAAATGTAATAAGTTAAAGGGGTGTACTTATGTATTGTAAATAGATCTTGAGCGATCCGCTCTCATCTGTAGGATGTAGAGGCATTTATGCATATTTAATGAAAGTAGGTAGTTTTAAATTCTAGATTTGACAGTTTAGACCATAGGAGGGAAAACTGACTATAGACACCCTCACCTTTTATCATTGTATTATTATCAATTGAATCAACTATTGCGAGCATAGAGGAGAGCAGAGAGCCGTGTAGAAAAAAACCCATGTACAGAAGTTCTAAATTAATATATGAAGTTTGATTCAGACTCATGGTGTTAAATGCTTTTTGTGTATACATGTTGAATGTTATGCTTATGGTTGTTTTACTCTTTCTGTTTTACATTTGATGTGATGTTGTGTATGTATGATTTCTTATTAAGTGTTTGAAGTCTGGGAGAGAGTAAAGAAATGAGTTTCAATTGTTTCTCTTCCTGAGCAAGAGTTCCTGCAAGGAGTGTAGTGAAAACGTCTGCAAGGAGTGCGTCGACAGGATTCAGAGTTCATCTCTGAAAGCTCAGGAAGGATACAGTTGCTCTCATTCCACCAGAAGTGCAGGTGAAGCACAGAAGCCATGCAATGTGTGCACAGGCTGGTTGAAGGTTTGGAATTTATCAACTGAGGTTGAAGGGAGAATGACTACTGTCACATAAAGTGCACAGAATTGAAGAATTCAAGTACTCAAAAGTATTTGAAGGGTTGCCGCAAGGAATGTGTGCAGGAGTCTTTTTAAAGAGTCACAGTGGAAAAGAAAGCTCAAGAGGATTAGCACTTTCAAAATACTTCAAAGGGAGCTGAGGGAGAAGCCTTCTAGTAGAAGTAAAGTCTTCAAATGAAAGAATGCTCATTTGTTCTGTGGAAATCCTCGAAGGGAGAATCGAACTGGTGGAATTCTCTATGGATAATTCACGAAGTCCTGAGAGCCATTAGATCTTGCAGAGGAGAAAGGAGAGTTACAACGAGTATTGTTTTAAGCTCAAGAGAAATAGGAACATTAGATCCAAGCCAATGAGGGCCGTCAGATCTATCGCAAACTTGAGTTTTGAAGTTTGGGGTTCTGAAGGAGTAGAAGAATCCATGTCAAGGATAGTGGGAAGCGGAGAAGTGACAGGTGGCATACTTGTCAACAAGGTAAAGTCAAGACCTCATTGACCATTTCAGGGTTTTGTAGGTTGAAAAGCCGAGAGCTTAGCATCATGATTTGCGAAATCGCAAAATCCGAAATCCCGAAAGGGTGAAAGTCCGTTGTGTGGCTAGTCTTTGGGGAATGTGTTGGGACTCAGAATTTCGACATTTTGGAAGATAAGAGGTTGGGATCTTTGTTTCGGGATTCCTGAAATCACGAAACACGATACGGTTGTGGAGGAGGACATGACCGGACATTTCGGTGAATGACACTTCAGTTTTTAGCAGTTGGAGAGTCGAGGACTTGACAATAGGAGTCGCGAAGTCGGAAGTCCAAAGTTTCGAAGTAGAGAAAAGAGGGATCACATCGTTGGCCAGAGGATTTGGGTGATGTTGTGTGTTTGATCACATAGGCACACTCATAAGGACCTATGGAAAGACACCATTGAAGGTGTGCAGGATTGTCGAGGAGGAATCGAAAGGTCAATAAAGACTCAAAGGGAAGATATAGAATGATCCTGTAGTGGACCTTGACCCAAGGGTTGGCGGTTTGCATCAGTTGTGGTATCAGAGCTTGAGTCTGTTTGTATATTTCAAGCAGAGGAAGCGAGGAGGAGGGAAAGAGTTCTTTTCTTTCTATAGCAGAGAAGGACATTCTCAGCCATGCCGCTGAGGAGAAGAGATAGGAAAACACCTGATCCACCAGAGGAAAGGGAAATGCCAAGAAGAAGGGGTAGGCAATTACCTGATCCTCTAGCGGCAAGAGATATGTGTGAAATGCGTGCTAGGATTGATGCCATGGAAATATCACAGAGGTGCACAGTCAGTGCTGGAGATATCAGTGAGTCTAAAACTGAAAATGAAGCTGGAAATGAAGAAGTTGCAGCCGAAGATGCAGCAGATGAACGCCTATTTAGGGTTGTTGCAAGGATAGGTGCTAGAGAAAAAATGGGCATTCTAGTATATGAAGGAAACCTAGATGTTGAAGAGCTTCTAGACTGGATTAGAGCTCTGGATAAGTTTTTTGATTATGAAGATGTAGAGGAAGACAAGAAGGTCAAACATGTTGTCACAAGACTTAAAGGACATGCAACATTGTGGTGGGATAAACTACAAGCTGACAAACATTGCAAAGGCAAGCAAAAAATTAAGAGTTGGGATAGAATGGTTGCAAATATGAAGGCCAAATTCATACCCAAAGATTATCAAATTACTCTGTTTCGGAAAATGCAGAATTTGAGATAGAAGTTGGATTCAGTGAAAGAATACACTGATGAGTTCTACAAGAAAAACATCAGGGCAGGTCATCGGGAGAGCGATGATGAAAAGGTTGCTAGGTATATGAATGGTCTGCGATATGACATTCAATATGAAATGAGCATGATGAGCCTTCGAAATGCGGAGGATGCTTATCAGATGGCTCTGAAAGCTGGAGAGAAGCTGAGCCGCAAGCAAGGTCAGAGAGGCAGAGGCAGAAGTCAAAATAGAGGCAAACCAATTGCCCAGGATAGGAATCAGAAACCTAAAGAAGAATGGAAGAAACCTCAAACTCAAACTGAGAGAGGTGGAAGCTCACAGAGATGACAATATGCTGATAACAACACTTTTCCTCGCACTAGAGGAAGAGGAAGAGGCAGAGGTGGAGTAGTAAAATGCTTCACATGTGGAAAAAATGGGCATAAATATTATGAATGTCCAGACAAAAAGAAAGAAGGAGGTGAGACTCACATTGCTAAAGAACAAAGACAGAATGTTGAGGTGGAAGATGCTGAGGGTGGAAGATCACTGGTGATGAGGAAAGTTCTCTTAACGCCAGAGAAGGAGGCGGAGAATCCAGTCCAAAGAAACAGAATTTTTTGGACTACTTGCAAGACCAAAGACAGGGCATGCAAAGTCATCGTGGATAGTGATAGCACAAACAATATCAGTTCTATAGAGATGGTAGAAAAGTTGGAGCTGGAGACTATTGAACGTCCAAGCCCATACAAAGTTACATGGCTACAAAAGGGACATCAAGTAAATGTCACTAAACAATGTTTGGTTGAATTTAAAATAGGAGGATATAAGGATGAAATACTGTGTGATGTCATTCCCATGGATTTTTGTCATCTATTGTTGGGTAGACCGTGGCAATATGACAGGAATGTGATTCATGATGGGAGAAAGAACACATACACCCTGGAGAAGAATGGGAGAACTCACATGTTTTTGTTGATTAAGGACAAAGAAGTAAAACTTGAGGTAAACAACACTGTACTTCTGATGAGTGGGAAGGAAATTCTTACAAGGGTTAAGAAGAAAGAAGATACACAATTCATTGTGGTCAGGAAGCCTAGAATTGTTTTAACCAGTACAAGAGTAGATGATTTACCAGAAGAAATCCAGAAGTTGTTTGAGGAGTTTGCTGACATAGTAGTGGACAAACTACCTTGTTCGTTACCACCGATCAGAAGTATAAGTCATCATATTGATCTCATACCTGGAGCTAGTTTACCAAACAAAGCAACGTAGAGATTGATGCTGCAAGAGAATGAGGAGGTCAAGAGACAAGTCTGGGATTTAATGGATAAGGCATTGGTTAGAGAAAACTTGAGTCCATGTGTTGTTCCGACAGTGCTCAACCCAAAGAAAGATGAAGGCTAGAGGATGTGTACAGACTCGAGGGAAATTAATAAGATTACCATCAGGTATAGATTCCCATTACCAAGGATGGATGATTTGATGGATTGTTTGAGTGGAGAATTTTTTTTTTCAAAGATTGATTTGAAAAGTGGTTATCATCAAATTCGTATGAGAGAAGGTGATGAGTGGAAGACATCCTTCAAGACCAATGAGGGACTGTATGATTGGCTTGTTATGCCATTTGTCTTAACAAATGCGTTGAGTACTTTCATGAGGTTGATGAACGAAGTCCTGAAGGATTTAATCGGGAAATTTGTCATCGTATATCTTGATGATATATTGATTTTCAGTAGGACAAAAACAGAGCACTTGAAGCATTTGGCTACAATGATGAAGAGATTGCAGCAAGAGAAGTTGCTGATAAATATGAAGAAATCATCATTCATGAAGACAGAGCTCATTTATTTGGGGTTTGTTATTGTTAGCACTTGGTAAATTTCCTAGAGGTTGAAAACAGAAGAAATCTACAAAGGTACCTTTATCCAACCACTTTTGAAGCTGGGATCTAGCCCTTCCAACTTCAGAGAGGGATCTCTCTATATGATTTAGCTATGTTTCCAATTTTTAGNTAGATATTAGGCTAGGTAAAGAAATAGGTCGGTTTTGTTGTCAAAGTTTTTTTTGAATTGGTTGAGACAGTCTACACCTCCATTGGGCTATGGGGTCTGTGTTTAATAAAAAATGAAATACAAACCAGAAATGCAAAGGGGAAAACTTTCATAGGGAAAGATAATATAATCACTGGATCTTTTAGTAGCTTAAATGATGATTAGCAGAAAAGATGGGAAGGATAATTTCAACAAAGAAGTAGTTAAGAATTCCTTTATTGAAAACACCAGAAGAAAAACACTAAAATCTTTCGAGTCAGAATCAGGGTATACGAGATAAATACTACAACATTCGTTACTCTTAAAGATTAGAATTAGAAAACAAGATGATCACAAAGCAAGAACAACATTCAACTTAGAGAAAAAAACATCACCAGTGAATACACACAAGAATCCTGTAAAAGTGCCTCCTTTTTTATTAATGGAAGATCTCTTCAAAAAGATTACAGTATGATGGCGTCAGGGTGTGAAGATCAACAACCCTCAATACTTTGAAAGGTGAAGTATTTATAACTAAAATTACAAACATTCCTGTCATAAATGACCAGGACGTGCTAAATCTATTTTTAGCCTAACTAATTTAACAAATTTCCTAAATATAGGAACTGTTTGATGACTTGGTGTAACTGCATGCTGATTTCTAGGTGGGTCGTTGATGAAACCTCTGCACGACTTCATCTGGTTGGAAAGCTGACTGGACCTGGGAAACTCATATGCTAGTCGATCAGATCGCAGAGTTCCTCCCATCTGAGATGACTGGGCACGTTGACTTTGAGCAGTCTTCGATACACTTCGTCCATTTCTGTATACTTGGCGAATGTAGGCTTGGTGAGGAATATGTATCGAATCTCATGTTGGATACTGATGTCCCACTGAAGGGCATCCAGGAATGCCTTGCCGGTGATGCTCCCTTGAATCCCTGCAAACTTTGAACTATCTTTAGACACATCAGCCAATATCTTCTTTTAATCTGGGAGTGTCATCAGTTTATCATTAATAACCTTCAGACCAGGTAGACCTTTCTTCTAGAGAGCCTCAATCTTGTTGAAGAACCTTTGTACCCCCTAGTCCATGGCCTGAACATTTTCTTCTAGCTGAAGCATTAGTCCTCTCTTGGTCAAAAATATTTTGACCTCAAGGATGGTCTCTGTTCTGTCTTCAATATTCAGCTCTTCCAACTCTTCCCTGGTCTTAGAATTGAGGAATTTGATGATCTCGTTCGCTTGTGTTGGTATGTCTCCCAATTCTACTCTGATCTTCTCGATGGCCTGTTTGCTTCTCAGCGCCAACTCATTCTGCTCAAACATGATCTGGATCATTGGCCATATTTCATTAATGGACTTAGTGATGTATGTCCATACATTCTCTTTAACCTCGGCCAAAGTCTTTCCTACCACTATCTGCTTCCAGAGCTGTTGTAACTCCTGCTTGAGCTGCTCTGTCACCTGATTTTCCTTGGAGATGTTGGTCTGGAAGGAATTTTTGAGTTCCTAAAGGTTCTCAACTTCCTTTTTAAGCTTGCTGATCTCTGTCTCCTGCAGGTTCATCTTTTCCATGGATTTAGACAGGTTGGTTGTCTTCTCCTGTGATGTCAATGGAGTCACGGATGGGACTTCTGTCACTGTTGTTGCACTCACTCCTGAAATCGGAATAGCGCTCAATGGAATGACTTCCATTGGCTTCAGTTTCTCTTTCTCTTTTAATAACTTCTCCATCTCAGCTTCCATTTCTTTAAGCTGTGCATTCTGCTCCATGAGCAGCTTTAGCATCTCATCTTTCTCTCCTTCTTTCTCTGCTATCTCCTTCGCCTACGAATCCTCTATGGGTGGGAGTTTCAGTTGTTTTCTCAAGGAGGCTATGTCAGCATTTTTCTTCTTTATCATTTCCTCCGCTGCTTTGACATTCGAAGGATCATAACCGATCTTGAGGACCAACGCCTCCAAAGTTTTGATCCTATTGTCCTTTGCAAAGGATGAAATCTTCTCTATTTTGAGCTGTGTTTGAACATTGTTAAGGGACACCTGCAATTTAGACGTTGAAGTGGAAGCGTGCGCCAACGTGTAGAAGACCATTTCTCCATTTTTCTTATGTAGATCCATCTAATCGGCTGGGTGCACGTCCTTCATCTGGAATTCGAAGGTGGCCCTCTTGTAGTCGGTGATCACCTTGGGATTTGGTACCTATGCCTGGAGGAAGGCCATGTGCATTCTTCCCTTTTCTGTGTCAAATGCATACAACAACCCATGCTGCGCAGTCGACGTATGCTTCCAAAATGGAGCGCAAGTATTGTTGGTAACGGTCTGGTTCTTTTTCTTGATCAGCTCGTACTTCTCGAAGATACTAAGCTTTGGTCCCACCTTGCCTGGCTGAGTGTTCAAAGGGGAGTCATTGGTTTTCTTCGGCAATACTGGGGTAATGTCCTTATGGAGGCTCAAACCGAAGGGTGGAATAACAGACTTGGTCACTGTGGTAGGCGGGGCTTCTTTTTCTCTAGTCGAGACAGGAACTAAGATTGTCTTAGACCTTTTAGTGTGCAACTGGAACTCTTCAGATGATGCCTCCGTGACAGATGGAGATAAATCTTTTCGAGGCCTTTGGCATGGTCATTGGTGACATAGTGGTCGGGGGAACCTGTTGTTCCACTTAGACCAATGTGTTAGGCTCCCACACTGTTTAATTTGCAAATTTTTCCACCTTAGGCCTAGCTTCATGAACATAGGGGATGTTCTTATTCTTCACCATCATCTTTGAGATGATCCCATAAGAATCATAGTGCCATGGGAAGCTCATGAAGAACTTCATTTCTCTCAACATCATGTCTGCTTCTTCCCGAGTGCCACGACTGTTGCAGATGAAGGAGCCAATCTGCCCCTTAATTCTAAGCTGTTGCTTTTTCTTTAATGATACNATACAAAATGAATATCATCTGAATTTATAATCTGCCTTATATATTCTAGAGAAAAGATTCTGACAGGAAAATACTTGGGTAGCTTATACGGTGCCAATTCGCACCCATATACTCTGATCTCGGTATGATTTTGATATAGGTACCAATCCTCGGTCTTTGTGTTGTCTAAGAGATGCAAGATTCTCTGGACTTCATCATTTATTCAAGGCTTGGGCCTGCCGCTCAGAATACTTACCATAGGGTGGTAGAACTGATCGATGAACCCCTTGAAACTGTACTCTGTGGAGTTGCGTTTGAGCAAGGAAGTCCATGCTGTGACTACCTGAGGTTTACCGTCTTCATCCATCTTTTGCATGGAAAAACTAAATTTATCCGCCTGGAAGAAGACGAACAAGTAGGCTAGTATTGATGAATATCTGAACATGCCTTCCATGCCAAAATTCACGAACTATTCATGAATATTGTCTGCCAAGAATGTGCTGAAATCAAACTGGGTGGTGGGCTTTTCATCAGTGGAGAAAATGGATAGAAAACCTAGAATGGGCTCATCTACCCACTGGTCAAAATAGTATCATAACAAAGCACAAAGGGAGGAGATGATCTGGTTTCCCTTAGTTGAGAACATGGAGGATGGGTAAGGAGGATTTGTGGAGGGAAATTGAGCAGATGAGGGAAGGAAGAGCTCGAATATTTGAGATCTTTGGGGAAAAGTCATTTTCTAGTATAATTCAGTAAGAATTTCCAGATTGAAGGGAGACGTAGAGTCGGCTCGGGGGATTTGCATCATCTGGTCTATGGATTCGAGTGTGATGAGGAACAAGATCTCTCGAGATGAGGAGATGACGATTCTTTGTTCAGGAATATAAAGAGCTTGACACTTGAGCGCGAACTCGGGAAAATGATGGATCTGAGGGAAGAGGTAGAGGGGTAAATTGGACTCTCATAGTCCAACTCCATCACTCTGGTCCAAGAAAATTTCCCTGAGCCACGACTGGAGGTATGAGAAATAAAAATCACATTTAGTATCTGTGAATAACCGACCTTTTTCGACCAGTGGGATCCTGTCCAGGTCGACAGGAGGTGGGAGAAATAGATTCTCCTCTCCTTCCACTGGTTTGGACTTTGGCGCCATTTCTGCAACAGGACCTGCAATATAACACCGTGTTAGTGGGGGTGACTGACTGTGGATGAGGGAAACAGAATGTAACGGAGGAGTAAGCGATGAATTTCTCTGGTGCGATGGGTGAAAAATGAAATTAAGGGGAATAATGGTAGTTTTAATCAAACAGGGGTTGATTGAGCGCGGGAGATAGGTCAGCTGGATAACGGATAGGTTATCCAGTAATAAATGGCCAACAGATCACTTTGAAGGTGGTATGGAGGGTGACTGTGACTGAGGGATACAGACAGGTGATGTGGTGGCTATTGATTGGAGGTAAAAAGTTGTAATAAGGGGCTTTCTACGAGCGAATAGGGGGGAAGGACTGACAGCAGTTATGGGACATGACCAGTTTGGAAAAGGCGGAAGGTGATGTCTAGAGGTGATGGAGGTCTATCAGATAGAAAATGGTGACAGGACTTGGGGAAAATAGATTGATGCCACATATAACAAGGGACCCGCCAGAGGGGGA
>SNQJ01S0218963.1:0-15256 GCA_010110895.2 Picea sitchensis
TATATGCACCACTTTTAATGTACTTATTATTGTATATTTTGGATACGTAATGTTGAAAGGGAAGGCTAAGAGATTTAGGTTCAAGATGTTATTAGATTTAAAAATTTTAATTATTTATATTGAAAATAATAATAATAATAAAATATTTGAAAAAAAATTAAAAAAGATTAAAGAAGAAAATGGATTTATTTTCCAAACTAGGGAAAAAATAATACTAAGGGTTATTGGCTTAGCATCTATTGAGAAAATATCAAGACTTAGAAATGCATCTATATCATATTTTGTAAACAAAACCTATCCACTTGAAATAATTTCCTGGTTTCCCATAAGGGGTATACTACAATATGCCTCTAGGTCTTGTGTCGTTAACCTATTTCCATACATGGGAAAAAGACTAACGCTTAGCCAATCATAGGCAATTTTAGGTCATACCAATATATTTTTCTTATTATTATAATTTTTGTGTTATGAATTTTTAATTTCCTTTCATTTTAATTTATTAATGTTATGTCATTTTACACATTTTATTTATTTTAGGTTCTAAAATAGATTTAGTTAAAAAGAGACAAGATTGAATGCACTGTGTTGATATGGGGAAAATTCTCGTTCTCAATTTTGTATGCTTACCCAACCAAAGGGAACTATTAGACTTCCATTTTAATGGCATGCCCTCTAATTATGACATAGCTACAGTGATCTAGATTAATGAACTTAAAATGAAACACAACACTACTAATGAAAATGTAGAATGCAAATATCTAATCCTAACTATAGATTTAAAGCATTGATTTTCATGAAACAAATATAAAACATAAACAATATTATAATAGTCCACCAACTAAAACAAGTAAAAAACCAAAGAATCTATGAGAAATTGATAGTAGTCTACAACTCATTGAAATATAACCTATTCCATAATAATTCGTTATCAATGTAAATAAACAAGTAAGAATAAACATTACAGGAAAAATGTTAGTCTACAGATTGCAATGTCCACACCTACAAGAATCAAGAAAATGAAGACAAAAGAGAATAATCTACAACCAATCATGCTTTTGCAAGAGTATAAACAGAAATAGCTAACAAAGTATTTTATTAACACATAGAGATAGCTTACAATACCAAGAATAGAACCATTTACATGATTGCAATGGTTCTATTTATAAAAATTGTATATTACCCTTAGACTTCTAGTTCTATGATCAAATATTTCAATATTAGAAATTTTTCCCACCTAACATAAAACTCTAAAGAAACAAATTTTTTCTTTGTAAATACATGTTGAGAAAAAGTCTCGTGACATTGGGCCATAACTTGACTTGGTTTCATTGTACTTCTCAGTCCCTTTCATATGTTGAGTATATGGAATTCACAAAATTTGGTTCTTCTCTCTTCATCATCTTGTAAACTTGCACTCCAATGGTGATTGTTTCTTTGATCTTCTCTTCTTTATCTTGGTCTTCGTCGAATGGGAGATACATGATTTTTGCACCTGCAAATGCATTGTAGGTGAGGCACTATTTATATTTTTTTCCCATGAAACCTTGTTTACGATTATAGCATTTTGAAAATTACTTTTATGAATCTCTTTCTCCAATATCCCATGAATTACAATCTTTAACCATTACCTACACATAAGAATTATTGTCAAAATTTACATCATCCTCCTAAGAACTTTATGTAAATATAATACAAACCTTTCCTCGCCTACACCTTGAAATCAACAAATCAACTAACATTAATGGAAAGAAAACTCCTTGAAGTCTTTTATGAGGTGTTGCAAACAATAATTAATCAAATTTTAGGATAGTGAAAACAAATTCATCCAACTCAAAGACTCTTCTCATTGTATTGTGTTCAGATAAAAGTGTAAATTCATGATTTCTTACTTTTTTAGAAACAAACTATGAAATAACTCCGAGTATCACCTCTCTTCATTGATCCTCTTATTAAATTCCACAACACAATGCCTTTTTTTAGAGGTTAAACAATCTATCAATGGTATTAACTGCAAGTTTCTCCTAATTAATCTCTTTAACACCAAACGTATATGTACATGAATAACTTTTAGGTATATTACATAGTATATCCCATTAAATCGACATCCTTGAACCAAACTGGTGAATACTACTTCTAAAAATAAGTTTGTTTCAAAATACAACGAAATAAAACTATTTCTTGATCAAAATCACCATTCAAATTACAAAATCATTTGGTAAATTTAAATCAAAACTTGAAAACAAATATATATACAACAAGAAGAGTTGTGGAGCAAACATTTCCGGCATTTTTGGCAAGGAGTAAGTGTCTAGTAGTTGTTGTTCGATTTCAAGGTCCAACAGAGTTAGTTCTTGGATATTTGTTTGAAACATTAACTATTTTTAAAGAAAAAATTGTTTGTTTACTAATTGGTTCCTTGGGAAAATGTTGAGCCAAACTTGCATAGTGTGAACCCAAAGAACCTATGAGCTAATTGGATTTGTAGGCCCCATGGTCAGTCTCTGTGATCATGTTAATGATAATTTTGTCCCATGTATAATATTATCTACAATCATCAACATTCCATGACTAGTATGTTGTTGCAAAATGAGCACTCAAGCGCTCAAGCAATTGCAACGGTCCCCCTACTTTGTAAGTGCAATATGTATGCATAATATAAAATATTTCTAATAAGCTTCCATGATTTGTTAGTGAAATATGTATGCATATCAAGGAATTTTGATAAAAGCCTATATTTGCATCCTCCATATTTTTGGGTTTTTCTTTTATTCATCCAAAACAAGGCACGAACAAGACTGACGATACAAGTATCAACCCGCTAAAAAAAATGTTAATAAAACAAAACAATGTTAATAGGTAAACAATTGCACTTTTGTTGTTATCTATAAACACAAGGAGGCTATGAATTGGTCACACAAACTAATGTCGTTGATACTTATAACAATCGCAACCACTTATCACATGGTTTTTAAAATATTTTTTTCATTATTTATTTAGTGTTCTCTCAATGCTTGTAGCCCACATATTTGGTGGTCATTTCTATTGCATTGTGCATTGCATAGTCAAATTCATATATTCTATATGTAATGCCATTAATTCCATCACTGATATAATAAGAATGTAGACTTGTGTGATGCAAATAATTTTGATAGGGAGATGTAGAGGGGGGTAGGCCTATGGGGAACCACATTCTGAAAATCATCATGAGATTGCCATCCCGAGAACCCCATCCATGGTCTAAATTTCATTGCATGAAGACATTGGAAAAAAAAAAGCTTGATATAACCATTACTTACCATGTCGCAATACTAACATTTTAAAAACCAAAATGATTCATGCAAAAACACAAGCTACCAACTATTTTTGTTGGTTTCATATATGGATTCCTAAGGACACTTTCAAAGGATTTACCTTGTTCTAATGAAACAAACATAACCATCACTGCAACTGAATGAAAAGAGCCTCTAGCATTTTTTATATCTCAACATGGAGTCTTTTTGTATCCTACTTCCACAAAAAATTATCTACACGTTGAATGGTGTACTTATTATATGTTGAATTTTACTAAGATCATATGTCAATACCACTTGTTGACGTGTCCAAATTGCTTGTAAAGCATGTAAGGGAGAATGCCCGATGGCAGGTCCCAATCAAACCTACTCTCATTTGAGGTAGAGTTTTTGACCAGTATGTGGGTCTGGTTTCCACTAAGAATTAAAATAAGAAAAAGGAGAAAAACAACAAACTATCCCCAAAATAATTCTAATTAACTCTAAATACAATCTAAAACAAAAGCAAACTAATAATCTCACTACTTCTAATCTATCATGTGCACGAGAAAATCTAGTAGATGAATGGAGTTTAAAATGATATTTTTGATAGCAGAAATAGTTCATGGCAGCCAAGAATATGTTAAAACAAAAATATTGAAAATATTATCACAAATAGTTGTAAATAAGACCTGTAACATCATCCATGTACTCATTCCAAAAATAATTTGGATCAGTGGTATCAGAGTAGGCTTATGTTGATCGTGTTTCAATGCATGTCCCTGACGAGGTTCGAGTATAGCAAGTTGGGTCTCGAGTTTGTCTCTCTTAAGGAAAATCGCTCTCACACGCCCAAGAAACTCTCTATGGGGGAAGAAAAGAAAAATGATAGAGTAGAAGATTTTATTAACCTGTTGCTTGAGAAATATCTCGCGTGACAAAGGGACGAAATGATGGAGAATTTTTCCCACATCCTTCAATTCTTGTTGATAGCAACATGCACATCTTCATTAAATCGCCACTTTGGAGGAACCTCTCCCTTCAAGGTACAAGTTAATTTTGATATTCCCGTATTTGAATTTCAGATAGATACAGATGCCTTAGAAAAATGGTTAAATATGATAGAAGATTATTTCTCTTTTCACAATTGTTTTGACAGGGAAAAGATCACATTTGCACTCCTCAAGGCTCTCCCCCATGTCAAACATTGGTGGGAAACTTACTAGGAGAAAAGTTCCATAGAGGAATCTAGAATATATGGGTCGAGCCCACTTGGGATTTGTTTGTGGATGTGATCAAGGAACAATACTACTATGTTGATAACTATGAAGACCAATACATGAGATGGACCACACTGCCACAAGAGAAGAGCCAAATAGTGTCAGATTTCACAAATACTTTCCATACCTTGCGCACCAAGCTAGGTATCAAAGACTTCTAGTTGCATCTGGTTCTAAAATACCATGGGGCTCTACATAGGTACATCCAAACCAAAATGGATTTCCTAAACATCTCATCACTGGGAGTTGCCTATCGATATGTTGTCAAAATCAAGCAGAAATTTAGGCACCAAAAAAATAGGAGTTCGGGTCTCCAAATTCGCAACAACCAATGCATGGTAAAAATGGCCCTAACTAACAACCTCTAGAAAACCAGTCCAAGACACAAGAAAATAAGGGTAAAGGAAAGATGAAGAATGACACTAGGAAGTGGTGTGACTTGCACGAAATTCCCTGGCACAACACTGATGAATGTCACTCGAAACAGTCATTGGTGGTCGAGGTCAAAGACAAGGAGCTGAACCCTGATTCAGAATATGATCCAGAAAATATTTAAAACAAACAAATCATCGGCGCATACCCCACTGCTATTATTGCAACTGCAAAAATTCAGCTAGAAGAACCAGTAGATCCTGAAGAGGGGGAGTGCCTCTTCCATTCACAAATATGGGTGAAGGGGAACCCATTGCATTTCATTGTTTATAGCGACAGCTAGAAGAACCTCATCTCAGTTGAGGTCATCAAATAGTTTGGTTTGTCGACAACACCACACACAAAACCATACAACATCGGGTGGCTTCACTAGGGACGAGATCTCCATGTCAGCCAACAGTGTCACATGTACTATGGTATCCATCCCTTCAAGGAGGAGGGAGTGTGTGATGTTTCCCCTCTTGATGTCTGTGATGTTTTGGGCCAACCATATATGTGGCAATGTCATGTTGTTTAGGAGTCTCAACCTAGTAGTGTCATCATTACTCTGGGGGGTCATCTCTAAAGGACACCAGATGTAGTTTCGACTATTGTTCCACCAAAATAGTGTCGCAAGGCAATATATCATACTGCAAAATTTGCACTCTTCACAGTCTATTCAAAGGATGCATAGAAGGCCACTACAACCACTGCAGCCTCAACACCTTCTATCCAATAGAAGTAGATTGCATAAGAGAAAGAAGATATTTTTGTTCACCTACAATGGTCCCTACACAATGCTCCATCAATCCCAGAGACAACAGGTTGGTAAAATAGATTCAACCCTGCCAACAACAGGTTCGTGACGGCCTTCCACGGACCAAGCAGTGCAATTTCTCCAACAAGGCACGCAACTCACCAAGATTCAAATTCAGAAAATGCTTTCCCCTCTTCCCTGGGAACTCAACGCAATGGAGACCATTTATTTCTAAGGGGGGAGGATTGATCTAGGTGGATATTGGTGGCCACCCACCTATTCCAAATTCCAACTGGCTCATCTTGACAATTTTTAGTTCAACATGTTTTTCTATAATGGGGACATTTCTTTTTAACTGTGGGTTATGCACTTACAAGGCTGTCCTAAATCCCTACACATCATCCAGGTGGATATTCGTGGCCACCCACCTATTCCAACTGGCTTATTTTTTAAGTTTTCATGTTAGTACATCTTTTTGTACTTCCGGGATCGTTTTGGGGCTCTAAACATTGTTTTCTTGGCTTGCCACAGTCAAACTGTAGACGAAATTAGAGTTTGATGGCATAATGTGTATTTCTCGAAAGACCTTTCCAACGGGCAATTCACATGCCTAAAACGGAGATCGTATGTAAAAGTTACAACCCTGGGAAGTTAATGTACTAACTTACCCCAATGGGGCCCACATGACTTTTGTCTCTTCATCTCCTAGGGTTAGGTTTTTTGGATGTCTATGGTTTTGGCATTCATATTTATCATAAAAATTCCTTCAAAAATGAATTGTAATCATCTTCTTTCGAATGAGCGTAGTCGTCACATCTCTTCTTGGAGATAAAGTTGCCACCATTCTAGCGAGTCTTGCACTCTGTATTTTTGCAGTCTCTGTACATTTCCTTCATTAATATAAATCATGTATTGTTGCATTTCTTTGTTTCTGGCAATTTTTTATGTTTATTTCCTTGTAATATATCTGCTTTCATTTCGTTCCAAAAATAATCCAGATCAAGGTGACTTAGTCCTTGTAGATTCTCTTGTACTTCAAGGTTGGGTAACCTGATTATCTATATCGGGATCTTGATCACTCTGCACCCTATTGTCAGTTGTTTTAATACCACAGTCTTTACTTCCTCTGTTATGCCTTCTTGGCCTGTATCGATTCTTTGCACAAGTTCCAGTCATATTGTTTCCAATAATTGTTGCAACACCATACATTAGTCCTTCACCTTCATTTGTAGTTCTTCTTGTTTATTTTTTGGTCTCTTCGAAGACTTCCTCTATGTCATCCCTTATCTGATAGAAAATATTGTCCATGTCATTGTTTGTTAGTGTGTAGATGGTTGGTGTCTTTTGGGCCTTTGTCTTCTTCCACGCATATGGACCTGTGCTTTGATCCTATCATTTATTCCTTGTCTTAGGTGGAGGTTTTGGAGGTTGGTCTATTGGTTTTGTTTTTGGTACATCCTCCATGTGATTTCCTTGATTGGTGTCCTCTTCCCCATTGTCTAAAGGTTTCGTATCTACATCTATGTGTTGTGCTGCCTCGGTGTTCCCCTGTTGTGTTGTCATATCCCCTTGTGTTGGGACCTTCCAGTCTGGTTCCCAATCTTGCATGATCAGTTGGATGTCTTCTTCAGCTATTTTGTATTTCATTTGGACCCACTCCTCCCTTGGATCCTTCTTGGCTTTTGATATACATGTGATGTATGTCTTCTTGGAACTCCACAACTGGTCCATATGCCTCCACCAACTATGGTGACATGCATGGTGCATTATGGATACTATTTTGAATCCTTTCAACATACAGAAAGAATTATATGTTGTTGTCTATTTGTCTCCTCTTGTTTGTTGAAAACCAAAAATTATGGTACTTTTCCACTATGCATGGCTTCCCTCTCAGCTATAAGAATTGTGCATCGTCCGGCTCTTCCCATGTTGTGAAGGAAATCAAAATTAGGATCCATGGGCAGTGAAATGACATTCCCTTATATTGGGCTTCTGCGTAATCTAGTAGGAACTGGTTCAGTAAGAATGGTGCCCAATTCATTGTAGTGCCTTCTACACAATGTTCTGCCACAACTATTACCTACTCTAGTTGTAGTCTAGTTGGTTAGGATACTCGGCTCTCACCCAAGAGACTCGAGTTCAAGTCCCGGTAATGGAACCATTTGTTGGCTCACGTGCATAGGTAGGTCCAAGACCCTATAGACACTGGCCCTTTCAGCATCACCTGCATGCAAGTGAAGTCTCACCCGAGGTATATTTATGGGAACTGTAGGAACCAATATTCTGCAGTAATGAGGGAAATATTGGAACCCCGCTCTATCAAATCTACAGGATCCTCTCGTGCACTAGACCCTTGTTACTCTGAATTTTCTACTTAGTTATATATGCACATGTATCCATAGTTATGTTATTTAGTGGTTAAACATACATACATGGTTACTGCACATTAATATATCATCATCAGTATTAAAGATCAACATACAAACAACTTTAAAGATAAACATACATTCACATTACAGACATGAATTAACCTCTAAAAGAAAATTTATACACAGGGTTATCTTGGTTCACCCCACTCCGGGCTACTTCCACAACAAATCAACTTCTTTATTATATTTGAGTGTCTTGGTTGCGCTCTACACCACAATGGATGCTTATCATATTGTTCTCCTCATATCTGTAGCTTCTTTACAATGTTCTTCACTCTGAAACTCTCTTCATCTCTATCTATATATATCTATGTTTGGCCTCTCGGTCTTGCAATGCCCTTTACATACTTATACATTATGATCAGAGCCTTTTGACTCCTCATTGTGAGTTAGCTACAACTCATGCTCGGCCGGTGACAACTCATTATGAGTTGGATACAACTCATGCTTGACTGGTTTTCCTGGATTTTGCACTAGTTGTTCTTTCTTGTCCCCCTTCTTCTCCTCTTTCCTCTCTCTTATTTCTTGAGATTCTTAATATTCTTGATCTTCTTCTACCTTCTCCCTTCCTACACATTTTCCCTATGCCTCGTCTCTTCTCATTGTTCCATCCCCAAAATTTTCTTCCCAAAAAGCCTCAACAAGTGGTGACACACTGAAAGAACCAACTATCTATGTCAGTATAATTCAAGGGAATTTACTTCATATTTGAATGTTAAGTATAATCTCAAAAAACTGCATACTATTTTCCAATAATCATGGGTACCACATTGACACCAAGTTTCTAAAATATATAACCCAATATTTCTAGTACTTGTAATCTAACACACCCTTTTCAAAGAACCAATTAGTGACATAAATTATTTTACTAGATACACATGTCATATTGGTTTTGGTTCAACCATGGGTTTACACTTTTTATAACAAGTAAACATCTACATATGTGTGTTCCTCATCTCTCTTTTCCTGACATTTCTTCACTTCCATCGATCATCCATAGCCCCAATGAATTTTCCTTGGTACCATACAAGCATATCCCTACTACCATCAAGTTTACATAGCCCCGATGGGTTTACTTGTACTTCCCACACTATTAATAGTTCTTTAAACTTCCTTTTTATTTCAAAATATGCTCACCCTTTTAGATTTATATATAGATATGCATATGCACATAGGGTGTGAAGGAAGTTGGGTGATACGAGGGTTACTTTGATTTGTTGGGTAGATGTTATGCATTTGATTTTAACCTACTGGTCTCCCCAAGAAATGTCATTGTACTGGCCATATTATTTATATGAAGTGGATGTAGGAGCTCAAATAAAAGGGTGGATAGGCACTTTCCTATACTTATGGATTATCATGGTGTGCTCAGTAAGAACATGTGTTCCACTACAACTATCAGTCTGTACCCACATCTAAGAACTTCATGAATGTTCATTCAGATAGAGCAACATATGTATCTCACAACTTGTAAAAAAATTCTTCAGTATGTGACCAAAATTGGACCAACCCCTCACTCAAACTTAAAGATTAATTCTCAAGGTAGACTAAGAAGTCAAATCAGCTCAGAGAACATACCAACATTCAAATTAAAATATGGAATCAATTTGTACATGAAGAAAGAAAGTGCTAAAACTAAATATAAAACATGGAAAATAAAACTAAACTAAGAGAAGTCGGAAACTGAAAATGTTAGTTATCAAACTAAAATGAAATTGGCTGAAAAATAAGAAAAGAACCCAAGATCAAGGAATAAATATGTGGCAGCAACAGAGTATGAGTGATAGGCATAAATGTATCATTATTCTAACTCCAAGAATTGGAATAAAGGAAAATCTTTATTAAATAAACTTTTTACACAAGATATGACCCATCAAGATGGATATTTAGGACTAAGATATAACCTAGAAACCAAAATCAACCAAACTACATTGAGTAGTGATCAAGAAAATCAATATCTAACCAAGATTGTGTTCCAACAGATTTGATATTTTCTAGTGACAAAATTTTAGATTGTTGAAATGCCCAAAAGAATTGGATAAATTGAGGAATTCACCCCTTTGAGTTTATTTCCATGGTTAAGATCTTAGTGAAATAATATTTTGAAGATGTCATGTTTTAAACTCAAAAATTGCATTGATACTTTTCACCAAGATATTCATCGCCACTTTGATTATTGTTCCAAATCACCCAATGATTGTATCATGCATCCTTAATGGTATAAGAATATGAACTCACTGCCATGGTTGCTAAACTAAGCAAAGAAGGGGGTAAAAGTATGTACAAATTAAAATAAAGAAAGTGACTATACTAAACTAAGAGAAAAAATCACAAGCACACTTTTTTAGTCATTATGGAAAGAATTATTATTGAAATATAGGCTTGTAATCATGATGTACATCCTCAAAGAAGCATTTTCAATGAAGACTCGGAAGTAACCAAGAGTGAAAATTAGGCAAGATATGTCAACCATTCGAAATGAATCCCAATAGAAATATTCTTGGGGTAAGATTTTGAAAGAAAAAACAAGTAAGATTACGAGAATTGATAATCTAGTGAAAAAAATCACAACACAATCCTTTAATCCAATTGTCACATATAATTTCTCTTTCATTTAGTGAAGCATAAAAACAATTCTGGGAACCTAAAAATTGGGTTAATGGATAATTTTAGTCCAAAAAACATTTTAAAAAATTCAATTACATGAAACATTCCACAAACCCATAAGCTCTCAAGATTTCTTGACACGAACAAGTCCTTTTCACAGTTGAAAATAACAAATTTTTCAACAACAGAAATTTCATTTGATACTCACCAAAACATCAATTTATATTTGTCATAAGATATATTATTAATCTAATATATTTAAATGATTCAATCTGATGAGGCAAAGAGGATATATTATAGTTTTGGAGGTCATAAAAAATAATCATGAAAATGACTCCAAATATCAACTAGATCATAAACCAACGTGGGAATACATGAATGAGAATATATTTCTAATTAGTTGTTGAGTTTTTGACAATCTTGGTTGATTGATTGAAAATTTTGCAAAGGAATCTAAGTATCCAAGTTTAGATTAACACTTCCCTAAGTTGGTTTCATTTCGAGAGAAAAATCCTGAGTTGTTGGTTGCACAAGCCATTTCCCATCCTACATAAAAAAAATACGATGTTATGATCAACTATTAGACAATTTGGGAAAAAATCTTCCTCTAAATAACTAACTTATTATAATGAAATTATACTAAAAAAGAAAAATAAATACCAATATTAAAAATAATCCTAAGAAAATCCTTCTAAGCTTTTCTAAACTTGAACTATATTGGTTGACACAAAAATCATGTAAAAGCATAACGTCATTACAGTCATTCAAGTGTTTGTCTTCCATTCTTTTAGCCAAATATCACATCCTTCATCTTGAGAAATAAGCATTATGTTTTTCCCACAATATTCCCTTCGACATGATACTTAGTGTCGTTGATGGTTGTAATATTTGAATCCCTGGAAACAACGTCTTGTTCCTAAAATCATAATCAATCAAATTAAACAAACATAACCATAATACTTCAATTCCATCTATATTCTAAAGATACCAATACGCCTACAAACCTTTTTCATGCTTAAAAGATGAATAAGAATATGATTCAACAAATCCTCAACATTGTACACCAAGGTTTGTGTTTCCTCTTTTCATTAATGATAATAATGTGAAACATCTGTATGATTATATTCAACCTTATGTGAGGCAAGAGGAAATCACGATGTAAATGGGAGAAATAAAGACACTCTAGAAAGGTTTAAGTAATCTTAGATCACATCCTATATGGATTTACTCCCCCATCATAAATGAAAGATATAATTAGAAATCAAAATTGAATGAAGTGATTAAGATCTGATTTCTAATAAGTAATAAGTTGGTGTTTCTCATGATGGGAAAATCCATAAGACTGATATCATAAATTTTCTAAGAATGATCCAAGTTGAGAAACTAAAAATTTCACTTCATTGAGCTTACATATCACGTAGAATATGAAGAAATGAAATGTCGATGAGTGTGTGACCTGTCTCTCTACTGGATAGGTTTTCCCATCCAAAATAACTAAACATATAATTTAGAAAATGAAATCATCAAGCTCATGAGTAAGAGAGATCAAATAAAAAAATATTCCAACATGTCTCAAACATGCTCATTTTTCCAAGTTATGAATAAACTAAGTTTTGGTTCAAGGAATGTTGAAGAGTATGAATCCCAATAGGTTATGACTTACAACCCATCAAATTTAAATACCATGGTTAAAGTAGACATATATGTTGAAAACATGAAATTTAGAATCTTAGAAGTTGCATTGAGATTTACCACTGAGGTATTTATAACTCCCAAGAATTTGAATGATTTCAAAATTGAAATAAGTGGATAGCACTAATCCATGATAAAAATAAGATCACTCAATCATGTAACTAGAATAAGTTACTTAAGATCAACAAATCCAAGGGATGAAAAAATACTTTCCCCGAAAAGACTAGGTCTGAAATATCCTTTGTTGTTGTGTATAAGAGGAAATGTGAATTAAGCAAGTTGTAAGATTAATAACTAAATTCATCCTTGAAAGACTAACTGAATAGAGCATAAGATATGTGAATCCCAAAAATTAAAACTAAGGGTGTTGAAAGAAAATAACTGAAAAGAAATCATCCAAGCTCGCTATGCTACGAAAAGTCCATACAAAAAATTATGTTGGCTAAAAGTAGCCAAATAAAACAGTGAATGGGTAAGCAACCATTTGGATAACTCCAAACCCAAAAATAATTATCCAAATAAATTACAAGGAATTTGAATGGCTTTAATTTCATATGGGAAGAAATTAACACTCAAAATTTCAATTCATTGTGTATGGAACAACAAGATCAACACTCTAAAGAAATACAATCAAGCAAAATATTCAAAAACAATCATCCAAATATAAAGATGGAATAAATATGAGTGCTCATTTTCACCACAAGAGGGACTAAATAGTATTCTTTATTTAAAATAACTCAGTTGTAAGACAACAAAATGTTTGAAAAAAAAGGTTTGACATGGTGAACAATGAATAGAATCAAGGATATGAAAATTATCCCAACACATAGAAAGTTTTAAGAATGAAACAAAATATTTTTTCCTATATCATAAGACAAATTTTTATTTAAAGATCCATTCAAGGGGTGAAATGATCATGCAAGCCTTCTATTTCTTTCCACCTCTACGGAGAAATCCATTTATTGTTCAACCAACGGTAATAGAAGAAAAGGGAACAATAAACTTAATACAAAACTAGAAAGCTAAGATAATACTATGCAAAGAAAATACATTAGACTATTCTACCCTATTCTTATCCTACGCTAAAATGGATAAAAAATAATGAACTAGGTGAATTCATAATTCCAATGTAGCCAACCATGTAATTCCAAGCCTACAGACACATGTTCATCATACAATACTAGTAGAAAAACTTAGAGTAGAATAGACTAAAAATAGGAAAAATAAAAACATATATCCACATATTAAATATGTGATAGTAATCATTCATGGGAACATTAACTAAATAATATTCCTCCAACCATGCTTTAATTTTATCATAAAATCTATCATGTCTGACATAGAATTGATGGAGGGAGTTCACGGGAAAGTAGCATACCAAATCAGAAGCATGTATAAAATTTGTATGAAGTGTTGATACCGAGAGGGGGATGAATCAGTGTCAAGTACAATTTTTAAAAAAAATCAACTTATAATTAAACCATTCAATTATATTCACTAAGAAATGAACAATAGTATAAGAGTTACACCAATACACCACAATACACCATGCACAATATATGAGAAATAATCAATAATTATTGTTCAAGGGAAGTAATGACTTCCAAAGGTAGCTCTAGCTTACAAATATAAAGGGAGGGATAAACCTCCAAAAGGAAGATACAATCCTCCAATATCAAGAGAGGGTTGACCTCTCCATCCTTTCCCCTTCCTTCCACACAAGAATATATGAGAGATAATAAAACTTTACATTAAATCATCACCATCAACCAACCATCACATAAAACCCAATAATGCTTCATGATACTTCTTCAACTTCTACAATTCTTCAATTCTTGGAATAATTTGATCCTGTGATAATATTACTCAATGTATTCTCTGAAACTCCTCCAATTTTCACTCCTTGAATCCTCCCCAAAAACAAGCTATAGAGAGAATGGTAGACCTTATTCAGTTATGGTTTATTCAGGAGAGCGAACTTGTATAGAATGAATCGAGCTCAATATTTAACATCTGATTTTGAAAATCACACACAAGAAAATACAAACCGTACTCTTTCCAATGAAATTTTTCTTATTTCATTTGTATTCTCTATGAAGAATTTATGATTGTTTTACCCAGAACACCTGTTTATGACTAGCTTCAGGACTAGTCAAAAACCCTATCTTCCACGGAGTGTATCTCCAAAATTATAGCAAATATAGAGTTGAAATTTTTACCACATATACCTATATATGTTTTCTCAATACCATATCAATTTCACCACCTAAATCATTCTAGAAAAAAAATTATGGAAAAAATGGTAAGATGACCTGTAAATAACATACCTTAGAACACATCACCAAAAGACTTCATCTTCCCTTGAAATCCGGCCTTCTTTACTTCAGATTTCCTCTTAAATTCGACTTGTGTATATAAAATGAATGTATAATGATATTTATTTATACCCTTTATGTCACTTCCTTTTAACATTAGGGCCGACCTGACACTTTCTTATTTTGTAATTTTTTTCTTTAATTATCTTCAGGGTCAACCTATACTTCCTTCTTCAATTCACTTTGTCATCTTCAAAAATTCATTTCTCCTCAACCATGACGATCCATGTGATGTGTCACCTACCACCAAAAAAAACACAATGTATACTATCCATTCATGGGTGTTTTGTATGCATGTGCATTGTCCTTCATGTCCAAATATCTTCATCAATCTTGTGGTCCAAAACCAATGACTAGGGTTGACATCAATGACAACAACCAATATTCCAACAATCTCCCCCTTTGTCATTGATGGAAACACTCATGCTCCCCCTAT
>SNQJ01S0218964.1:0-14987 GCA_010110895.2 Picea sitchensis
TGGAATGCCAGAAGGTCAAGGCTGAGCACAGACACCTAGCAGGGTTGTTGCAGCCTTTACCTATTCCTGAGTAGAAATGGGAGGTGAGATTGTAATTGCACAACATGGTGTTATGTGAAAGCAAGTTTGAGAAATAAACATAATTAGAAAAAATAAAAATAAAAATCATATTTATTTAGTTCCATACATATTTAAAGTGTTTCCTTGTATATCTTATCATAATGTGTTTGATCCTCACTTTATTTTTTATTATAAGGAGTTAATGTAAAACATGGAAGATGTTCTAGAAAAAAAGTCTTTTAAAATCATTAAATTAAAATTCTTCTAAAACCATTAAATTAGTTAAATATAAATTTTTTTAAATTAAAATTCTTTTAAAACCATTAAATTAATCAAATATAATTCTTTTTTAACATATTTACTAATGCATTAAATTTATAAAAATCATTAAATGTGAATATCCAACACTCCAAAAGTGAATGAGTGTGAGTGTAATGTTTTTTTAAAGAATTATGAAATCATTTCACCATTTCACAATATAATTTTATCATTTTTAAAATAAATGTGGTTTAAAAGATTTATAAAGTTTTCAGAAAAAATCAAAACCTAAAATGTAATAAAAATATAAAGTTTTAGTTTGTGAATTTCAATAAACATTCAAAATTATAAAATTTTAGTTTACCAAATTTTGAAAAAGGTAATTGAAAATGAAACATTTCAATAAATACATAAATAATTAAAAAAATAAATCATATTAAAATAAAAAACCATATTAAAAACAAAATTTACATTCTATACATATTTATAAAAATATTAAAAACGTTTTTCTCACGTCGACCTCCTCAGGTTAACAATGCTCAAAGAAAGTAAAATAGTTTAACAATGTTCAAAGAATGTAAAAGTATAAGCAAAATCACATTGCATGAGAGATAATAGTAGCTATTCATCTTTGGTATTTTCCCTACTCTACACAATAGTTTCAAATATTTTATAATAAATTTTCATTTTAATGGGTCTGTTGTAAGTTTGATTGGACAGACTTACCGCTGTAAATTTAAATTTTGGATTGAAATAATAAACGAGAATGTGGTCGTCAATACGAGTAATTGGTGGGAGAATAAGACTCCAAGTTCATTAGTCAATAGAAAAATACATATGCTGTACCAATCCCGGCCATTCAGAAGTGTAGGACACGCATTTGAACGGAAAGGGAAAAGCTCTCAGTTGACGCCATAAAGTCAAAGTTACTTCCCAGCTTTGACAATAAACCGCAGAAGCCACTCGGGACGACATGAAACATCCTTACACCCACTGGGGTTCGGGTCAACCGACTCAATTGCCCGAACGCCCGACGACATGAAACATCCTTACACCGACAATATATATATATATATATATATATATATATATATATATATATATGTCCAGCTGGATATCTTATAACTACAATCACAGCACAGCACATTGCCTATATGTTGAGAAATTGCAATCCGCATCGATATGGGATACCCTGGATAACCTTGCAGTAGAAATTCGTTTTCTTCTATGAATGTAATTGACTAAACTACATGAATAACGCAGAGCACTCAGAAAACTAAGGTGGAGAAGGCAACCTTGAAGAATCCGAGACGAGCCATATATCGATGCATTCCAAATGGAAACCATGATTGAAATTTGGCAGGATTCTCGCCTTTTCTCCTTCTGCAAATTCGGCCAAGCAGATCGGACAATACGTGGGCACGGGCGATGGCTTTGAGGTATGGGTGTAAACGATAATGGGCAGTGCTTTCAAATCAGTGTCGGCCACCCGGACAGCCACCTCATCGGATAAGTCGAGAACCATCCGGCCCTTGAAGCACAGAAGGCATTTGACCAACGAATCGAAGATGATCGAGAGAATGAGAGCACCGAACAACGCCATGAGAATGATTACTGGATCGGATTCCAGAATGACAATGTTCATCTGCTCGTGTCCCGTTGGAGAAGGTGCGCCGGGGGAGCAACTCAATAACTTCCTCCCAATTCACAACGCAAAATCCAAAATTTCAATCAGTGTCGGCCACCCGGACAGCCACCTCATCGGATAAGTCGAGAACCATCCGGCCCTTGCAGCACAGAAGGCATTTGACCAACGAATCGAAGATGATCGAGAGAATGAGAGCACCGAACAAAGCCATGAGAATGATTACAGGATCGGATTCCAGAATGACAATGTTCATCTGCTCGTGTCCCGTTGGAGAAGGTGCGCCGGGGGAGCAACTCAATAACTTCCTCCCAATTCACAACGGAAAATCCAAAATTTTGTGCAGCTCACTCACTTTTCTCAAATCCAAAAAATTGAATGAATTGAGCCTTCCTCTAGCAAACAAAATGAGAACTAATATTGTAGAGCTGCCTCCATCACATGCCTGTCAGCTATTGCTACTCTATGATACGCTAAATATCTCTCTACATATGTACGACGTTGGTATCTTGTCTGTTCAATGTTTCTTATAATACAATAGCTTGTTGTCTCTGTCATCCATAAAATGAACTAAAACGCAGCAGAAAAATACATAAAAAAAATAAATCAGATGCCAGACATAAAATGATGAACACGGAGATATCGATTCTCAAGGTATCGATTCTCTTATTGTTCATATCATGGAAAGTTACAGCAGCCTTGCAGGCTCTCAATCATTTCTAACCTGCTCACTCCACTCATCTCCTCATTGCTTCTACGGGTATACATGAATTTATAGCATTGCATACACACTTACATAAGAAACTGATTGTTAAATGCACTCCTATCCATATTCTAACTTGGTCTATTTAGTTGCAACCAATGCCAAATAATAGGATCCAAAATTCCTTATTGGAGGAATTCGTTGTCACCAAATTCCAACAATCTCCACCTTGACAAAAATTAACTTGATACCTTGCTCCTTTGTTTTGTTCATGACCTTGTCTGCAAGCCAAAAGAAGCCAAGAACCATCTAGCTTCTCTAAAAGTACTCGTTTTGTGAACATGTCTGGGCAATTCTCTTTTGTATGAACTTTTTCAAGAAAAACTCCACCTTTATCAATGACCTATCTTACAAAATGGTACTTAATAGGAATATGTTTAGTTTTACTGTGGAATGATGGATTTTTAGCCAAGTGAATAGCACTTTGACTATCATAGAGTAGCTTTACTTTGTTTTTCACCCTTCCAAACTCACCAAACAAACCTTTTAACCAAACCACCTCTTTGCAAACATGTGAAGGAACTATGTATTCTACTTCTGTAGTTGATAAAACAACAATGCTCAGCTTTGACATTCAATTAATAGCTCCACTTGCAAGAGTAAAGACATATCCTGAAGTTAACCTCATTTTGTCCAAATCACCTGCAAAATCATAATCAACATATCCACAAACTAACTCACAACCACTGTTATAGGTGATACAGTAATCACTTGTGCCCCTCAAATACCGAAGCACCCATTTCACTGCTACCCAGTGCTCCTTACTTGGATTTGCCATATATCTGCTCACAACCCCAACTGCATGTGAAATGTCTAGTCTTGTACTAGACATCGCATACATTAGACCCCAACTGCATGTGAAATGTCTAGTCTTGTACTAGACATCGCATACATTAGACTTCCTACTGCATTAGCATACGATATTCGAGACATATGTTCATTTTCTTCTTTTGTACTAGGACATAAACTTGAAGAAAGCTTAAAATGGGAAGTGAAAGGTACTAAAAATAGTTTCACAGTGTTCATACCAAACCTCAAAAGTATTTTCTCAACATAATTCTGATGTGACAACCAAAGCTTACCATTCCTCCTGTCTCTGAATATTTCCATGCCAAAAATCTTCTTTCTTGCTCCTAGATCTTTCATATCAAACGTCTTAACCATTTGAGCCTTTAACATGTTGATCTCAATTATGTTTATTCTTGCTAAAAGCATATCGTCAACTTACAATACTAAGATAATGAATATGTCATTATTTAACTTTTTAAAATAAACAAAGTGATCATACTCACTCCTTGTATAATTTTGGCTCATCATGAAAGAATCAAATTTCTTGTACCATTGTCTCAGAGACTCAGACCGTACAATGATTTCTTGAGCCTACACACAAATTTCTTGTTGTAATTCTAAACAAACCCTTCAGGTTGTTCCATGTAAATCTCCTCATCCAAATCTCCATGTAAGAAAGGAGTCTTAATATCTAGCTGCTCCAGCTCCAAATCAAGTGATGTAACTAATGCTAACACAACTCGAATTGAAGCAATCTTAACACCTGGTGAAAAAATCTCATGAAAGTTAATACCTTCTTTCTGAGAATATCCTTTCGCAACCAGCCTTGCTTTGTAGCTTTCTACCTTATCATCAACACCCTTCTTCAACTTGTAGACCCACTTGCAACCTATAGTTTTCATGTCTCTTGGAAGTTCTACCAGGTCCCATGTAGCATTCTTCGCTAAAGCATTAATTTCATCCTTCATTACTTGTTTCCATTTTTCACTATTAGAACCCTCCACAACATCCTAATAGCACGAAGGTTCATCATCATTAGTACTTAAAGAAACATATGAAATAAAATCATCATACTTTCTTGGAGGAACTTTGACCCATGTAGACCTCCTTAGGGAAGTTTATGGCTCATCCACAATCTCTTGATTGTCATCATCATCCATGTTTTCTTCTGCAAGAACCTCTTCATGAACATATTCAGAAACTTATTCATGTTCACTCTCATCTATAGTTGAACTAGTTTCAAACTGAATCTGCTAATACCTAGGTACTTCTACCTGTTTCATTTGAACATCTACATCTCATTTGATGAGAGATGATTTATTGAATATTACATCTTTGTTAAGGGTGATCTTGTGGGTAGTTGGATCCCACAACCTGTACCCCTTAATACCATTACCATATCCAACAAAGATAAGCCTTTTTTTATTTTGGATCTAATTTAGAACGCTCATGTTTCAGAATTAGAGCATAGGCTTCACAACCTAAAACTTTAAGATTAGAATAATTACAAGGGTGACCTATCCATACCTCTTCATGAATCTTTCACTCTATCATTGTTGATGGTGATCGATTCACAGATAACAAGTTGTAGTTATTGCTTCTACCCACAATTCCTGCTACAAGTTGGTGTTACTAAGCATAATCCTTGCCCTCTCTAGAAGAATCTTGTTCATGCGTTCAACAACTCTGTTTTCGTGAGGAGTATAGGCAGTAGTTTAATGCCTATCAATCCCAAACTCCTTGCAATAGTTCTCAAATTCCCTTGATGTAAATTCACCACCATTATCAGTTCTTAAACATTTAATGGACCTACCAGTGTTATTTTCCACTAAATCTCTAAACTGCTTGAAAACAGTAAATACATGTTGACGGGCAAAAATGACCGTCCGTCAACTCGAAGAACGAGTCCGGTTCAGGGTTGTCTAAATAACCCAAGCCATTTGGTGTAACTCGTTCTGACAGGTTTAATGGATCTGTTAGCCAATCTAAAAGTCCTAAAAAAACAAATAAAAAGAATGAAATAACTAACTAATTACTAATTACCATATATATATGTACATACGTATGACGTAACTATTGTAGATATATTTAAATAGCATATTTACTTATCTTATTTATGTGCATGATATACACACTGCAAGTTTTAATCTAAACTTACAAAACTCAATGTGAAAAAATGACTGCTTTGAAAAAGCAGATAAAGAAAGCACATAAGATGTTTTTTTGTTTTTTCTTTATCAATCTAAACTAATAAGAAAAAATACTATAAAACATAAATATGTGGATGGTCAAAAGCCATACCATATATTCGAGTTTCAGTGATGAATAAACGACAGAAAAACATAAATGAGCTAACATGTTAGTGAGTTAATGATATGCATCCAAACATTTGTATGATTAGAGAACATCCAACCACCTTGTCCAAGAGGGAAACCTGCAATGAACCTTAAAAATGTTCTGAATAAATGTAGAACGATGTGTTGGCAATTGAGTTTTAATAATAGAACGAATGATACAAATAGTTTCTATGATCTTATGATTGCAAGCAATTACATTGAGATAAATCTAATAGTAACAACGTTGCATTTAATCATTCAACTAAAAATTAAAGAGAAATCCTGTCATTTGAGTTGAATAAATGATCACTTTGTTTAATATCTCAAGCATCAAATATGAATGATATTTTAAAAAGAATTATCCCAAAAACATGACAGATTGTGAAGTCTAAAGCTATCAAAAACTATTAGTTTATCAGGATAAACAAACTATAAATGAAAACACCATTTACAGGAAGCTAAAGCTGAAATGCAAATTTTTGTTCCATTCAAATTTGTGAATTAATCGTCCACCTTCAGCCCCGGGCTAAGATGTCTTCTATTACAAAATACCGTGTATTTAAAGAGTTCAGGCAAACTAAGCATCCTATCTTCTAAGATAGGATCAAATCCCAAGATGGTTTACTAGTTACAAAAATAGAGGCAGATAAAACCACTCAATATCAAACTGTATCTCCCAAAATTATAAAAGGTTTGTTTCTGTTTTACAAAATGAGCCAAAAGAAATGGCTAATTAAATAAGCCCAGAAATACTCCATCTTTTGAGATCACCACAAGATACATGATATCTTGAAAGAAAACGAAATGAAGAAACTAGGCATTTATTCAACTAATATTTTCCAAAAATTTTCATGAGAATTGACTGGCTGCAGAATCTGTTGATTCTATAGCTAGTCTTATTTTAAACAACATAAATCTAATTCAATCCATATTAATAAAAAAAAAATCAATAAAAGCACAACTAAGATAAAAACAAATCTTCACCTTTCAACTGAATACTCAATTCGACTCATAAAACCTCAGAGTTGATCACTTCTTTGACACACTCAACATTTTTTATTATGACATTTCCAGTTCTTTTCAAGCGTTTTCCTTGCCTTCGTGCACTAATCTTCTGTTTGTGTTTTTAACTTGTTAATGAGTTAATATGAGTTGCGAGGGTCTTGATCTTCGCTTGAAGGAAGGGGACATTTGTGTAATATTTGCCTATCCAATGTAAACACACTTCACACCGTGGATCTGGAACTGTTGGTTGAGGAAACACATGACTGTGCGTCAAAACACTACCACTATCCATTGTGGGTTTTTTATTGAGTTTGATCCCTGTAAAACCTTCATTATGTTTCATGCATGGTGGAAGATTATATACAAAATCATAAGTCTGACTGAGATCCGGTTTATCGTAATTTGGGTCTTCCTCTGCCAAGAACTTTTCGATCTCGGAATCAGATCTCTCACGGACCTCAATCTCTTTGATCGAGCTCACATTAGCCTTTACTTTATTCTGTAAACTAATCGAGCTCAAGTTAGAAAATTATCCCAATTGTCACCCTGTAGTTTCAAATGATGGACTAACAACAACCTAATTAACCCATCGTGGAATAAACTGGAATTCAAACTCTGCCTTTTATATCTCTTAGCCATTTTATATAAACTCCTCAATAAATAAAATGGCATGTTTAACTGAAAACCGATGAAGTGCATTAGCAGTCTTATGTGGTAAAGGAAAACAAACTTGTAACGTCCTTCACAAGTAAAAAATTGCCTTAACACAGCTAGTAACCCATGCCATCTATCTTTGAACAGAGAAATTGGCATACCTTTGTCACAGCATTGGATCTTCCGAGAGGTAACGAACAGACTCCATGGCACCTCCTCCAACTTGGAATTCTTAAACCATTTTTTCCCGATAAGGAGAAGGCCCATTGACTCCCTCAAAAATTCCTCGGTGATTTCTAATTGAACATCACCCACTTTGGCTCGACATCCATCGAAAGAGATGACGAAATTCTGGGTTGCTTGCAAATTGTAACCCTAGAATTTCTTGAGGAACTCAACCCAACCCTGACTCTTAAGGTATTCACTCGCATCATCATACAAAAGAAAGGTTTGGGAGCCATTTGGTTCGAAACAGATGACAGGGGCCATAAGGGTTTAGACAAGCAGTCATGAAGGTAGACATAGTTCACTCTGAGTATGAAGGGTTTCAAAAACAAAGGAAACTAGTGAAAAAATCAAAGGAATAAAACTCATCAATACCCTAGCGCGACCGAAATGAGAACATAAGGGGTTTCAAAACACGAAAATCAGGCGTTTTGTGCAATGAATTCCAGGAGTACAGAATGAAACCCAAGAATTTAACTTGGAATGATGGACCTGTCGATTCAAACTGCCACCTCAAACAGAGTACAGAACAGTATCGGGTGTGTTTGAATCTCATAATTGTGTAAAGGGTGGTGTTGATTTTCTAAGGTTAGGAGAAGAGGTGCTTTACAAACTAAAGCATAACGACCATTTGAAATAAAAAATGATTTACCAAAAATTATAAATGAAATAAACCCATAATCTATTGCCAATCGATTCTTGGTGTATCATTTAAGTACTCAAGATATATCTCATAACCCATGAGCAATTTAAAACAACTTTTTTGTTGATCTAAGATAAGCTTCAAATCAAAACATCATTCCTTAAAATATTTGTAAGAACATTTACCCTTCTAGAGAAATAAGCCTTAGATACAATTGCAATACAATTATAAGTTTCAATGCTTCATTCATTCTTTCAGTAATGAACGAAGCATGAAAACAAAAAATAGGAACAATCGAAACACCTTTTTACGGCCAAAAATTCACCTTCAAATAGAAATATTTATATGACAAAGCATAGGCATCTACATAAATTATTATTTGTTTCTTTAAAAGGTGAAAATATTGTGGGGCTGCCAACAATGGCGACTTACTGGGAGAAGCAGTTATCTCTGCATCACCGACAAATTCATGTTAGGATTGCTTAAAATGATTATATATTAAAAAATAGTTGAAGGACATCAAGCATCCTAACAATCAATACACAGTCCAACTTAAGATATCTTCTTGTTTAAATGAAATATGATGACAAATTTTAAAAATGAGAGAAACGATATTCAAGTCAATGGCTCTGATACTGTTGACAGGGCCACTACTGCCAGCAGGCGTCCATAGCCTCGACAGGGGTTTCAATTAAACCACTCTGACGCCTCTACCCTGTCCAAGAAATTTCAATTCAAAATGAAGGATGCTTATGACCAATATAAAAATTTACACCTGGGAATTTTCTTTAACCTGACATTGCTTCGTTGCCAGTGGGCCTGTTCAGTACCCCGTCGAAGTTGTCTTGGCATCATGCATGCATTTACCCGTTGCCAGCAGACCTGTTCAGTATACCGACAGGTTTACAAACACTTCCCACAACTCTTGAGAAATTGTTTACAATTTGATATAATTTTAAAAATATTCGGAAGAGCGGGGTGATGCTGAAAATTTTCAGTCTTTAGAACACTTGTTATTTTTTAGTCGTTCCCCTCATTATGATCAAAAGTTTGTTTCTAGATGAAACATATTTTTCAAGGAAAGGAATGCATACTTGAGTCACTTTCTTTAAAAGATGGGACAGCGTAAAAATCTTAAAGATGATTGTGCATGCTCATGATTATAAAGTGAGACCAAAAAATCTGTTATAAATGGAAATTTTTTTTAGCTAGTTTGTGTTTCAGCAATTCACAACATTGATTCTCTTGAGAGGACCTTAATAGTTGCTTCATAAATATGCATTCTAGCTCCCTTCCATGAACTAGAAGGTGACACAGACATAAATTTAACCAAAAAGAAGTGAAAACAAACAAAATGAAAATAACCAAAAGCTAAAAATAAATAAATCAAAATAGAAAACTATGTACAGAAGGTGGATCTAGGACTTGTCACAAAAAATACCTTTTGAGAGCTTCACCATTCACCAGGAAGGTGTATGTCTGTCCCTCTAAATTCTGTAGGCGGAAAGAGCTAGGACCTAGTTTTTCAACGATTAAGAAGGGTCACAGCCACATGTTCTAGAAATTGGTATGTTCCCCTTTTCCCTCATGAGGTTTATCCCATTTGAGAACCATATCTCCTACCTCGAGGTTCCTTTTTGAGGCAGAATTTGAATCGAACCAACTTTTAACAATATGTTGATGCTGATCCAGTCTTTCTTTTGCTTGTGCTCTTACTTCCTCTAATTTCAGCAAAGCATTAATCTGACTTTCAAGAGGAGGACAATCCTCTTCCTAAACTTTCTGTGATAATTGCAGAGAGGGAAGAAACACATGAGGAGGGATAATTGCTTCTCTTCTGTAGACAAGAAAGAAAGGAGAATTACCAACAGTGGTTTTCGGAGTCACCCTATCAGCCCAAAGTGCATTAAAAAGCATGTTGTGCCAGTTTTTGTGGTTTTCATATACTGTCCTCTTGATTATTTTGATCAGGTTTTTGTTTGTTGATTCTGCTACGTCGTTTCCTTGGGGGTAATAGCTAGCAGAATATTTTAGTTTTAACCCTTTTTCTAAAGCAAAAACACTCATATCGAGGGAGGAAAAGTAGGAATCATTATTGAAGACCAAACACTCAGGAATACCAAATCGAGTAATGATGTTTGAATTAAGGAAAGATATTACCTAACTAGTGTTTACCACTTTTAGTGGTCCAACTTCGGACCCTTTGGTAAAATAATCCGTTGTTTTAATGATGTATCTATGCTTCTTTGAGGAAGTGGGGTTAATCGCCCCTATAATGTCAAGACCCCACTACTGAAAAGGAGAATCTACCAAAACAGGTTGCAAAGGGAATGCTGCCTTCTGTACTCGTCCAGAAGTCTTTTGGCTGATTATGCATTTACGACATAATGCATGGGCATCTTTGAATAACGTGGGATAATAGTACCCATCTCTTAATTCTTTGTGAGCAGTAGTGTCTCCACCGAAGTACCCACCATCTTCTCCTGCATGCAGTTCATATAACACTTTATCTGCTTCATCTCTTTCCAAACAACGCAAGAGGATGTTACCAAAATGTTTACGGAATAATACGCCATTTACCAGCTGGAAAGGTGCAGAATTTAGTCTTAATGCTCTTCTCTTTTTTGTATTGATATGGTGAGGAGAAGAACCATGTGTTAGATAAAACTTAATGTCATCAAACCAAGAATTAGCAACAACTTGTGTACAACAGATTTGATTTTGATTGTGTTGATTTACAATTAATACATTAACTTGACTTTGTTGCTCTTCAATTGAATCAGCCACTAGTTTGCATAGACCTTGACCTCTGAAAATTTGCGCAAGGGTAATTTCGAGGTCATACTCTTGTAACGATGTCATCCAGTTTGCCCATTTTTCACCAAATTCCTTTTGTACTAACAATTTTCTAACAACAGGATAAAGCACAATGAATTTAGTTCTGGATTTTAGTAGATACGATCGAAAATGTTTTACTGTTTTAAAAACTGTATAAGCTTGTTGATCTACAGCCGGGTAATTAAGATCTTCTCCTTTGAAGGCTGAGCTCATAAAGGAAATGGAGATTTCATTTCTTTCAGTGTTATTTTGGGTCAATACAGCGACATAATATCGATTAGAGGTGAACGTATAAAGAGTGAAATCTTGTGAAAAATCACGACTCATTAAGGAAGGAGCCTCCACTATGTCTTTTTTTATGGAATCAAAAGCTTGATTTTCCTATGGTCCCCACTGATACTAAACATCATTTTTAATTAAGTTTTTCAATGGTCTTACCATTTCTGAAAAACTCGGGACAAACCCTCTGACAAAATTGATCTGGCCTAAAAACGATTGCATAGATTTTTTGGAGGAGGGGGGAGGAAGTTTGGAAATGGCTTGAGTTCTTTCGGGATCGATGATCATCCCATCACTGGATACTATAAATCCTATAAGTTTTCATTGTTCCACTGCAAATATAGACTTCTTAGGGTTGAGAGATATGTCGTACTTACGACATCGTTGTAGGACAAACCTAAGGTGAGACAAGTGATCTTTCTTGTTTTTGGAGAAAACAGTAACATCATCAAGATAGACCACTATGGATTGATTTATGAGACCACGAAAAGAAATATCCATTGTTCTCTGAAAAGTGGCCCCAGAATTTATAATTCCAAAAGACATTTTCTTGTAAGCATTTAAGTACCCCATGGGGTACGAAAAGTGGTTTTTAACTGGTCTGGGGGAGACATGAGGACCTGGTTGTATCCTGAAAAACCGTCTAGCAGTGACAGTTTTTAAATCATCGTATGTCCAAGCAAAGACATCTTTGAATTATCTAAACAATTTTAAAAAAGAGGACCGCTCTTGCTTGAAACATCTCGTTCCCAGATTAATATATTGTGGATTATCTTTAGTACCTAGATTTACCTTTTCATGAATCAAGGAAACACTGTTTTTTTTACAATTTACCGATTTTCTGAATTTATCATGCAAATCATAAAACTTTTATAATCTTACCATGGATTTAGGGATAGCATTTACTAGATCCGATGTTGATTCGGGAGACCTAGGGTATGATATTACAGTAAAATTGTGGATATCTTCATCGTAGATGCCTTCATCAATAATTGCACCTTGGAAGGTGTCCTCCATGTGCAAAAAACTGATGATTTGTTGATCATCATTAAACACTCTCCAGTTAGTGACATTGTCTGGGACTAATGGTCTGAACAATAACTTGATTGAAAATGCATTTGGAGAAATACCTTCTGCGGGAAAATTTTTGGAAGCAACGTTAACTAATAAATCAGCCTCATAATTGTTTAATATCGGAATGGAATTGATGTTAAATGCAGAAAACTTGCGCATTAGATTCCATACCTCGGCTTGATAACTTTTCATGTGTGGTGATAGGCAATGTATGGAGTTTCTTACCTGCCTGACCACAATTTCAGAATCACTGAATACCATTAAGTTATGTACGTTCATATCTATCGCTTTCTTGAGTCCTTGCAAAAGTTCCTCGTATTCGACGGTGTTGTTTGTACATTCAAACTCTAATCGACAGGTGATCAAAGTTTTATTTCCTGTCGGGTCGACGAGTACACATCTTGCACTAGCTCCTTCTCTAGATTTGGATCCATCGAAGTAGAAAGACCATATGTGAGGTTTGTTAGCAGTGTTTGGCATATTTGGTAAAGCTGTTGACTGTGTGCATGTCATGATCTCTGACTGTTGTTCTGGAACAGTGATGGTGGAGGTTTCAGCCATGAATTTACCGAAGAAGGTATTCATTCCCTGCATTTCAAGTGAATTAGTGGAAGCAATAAATGGTTTGTTAGCATCATTCAAATCCGTCACGGCGTGCTTGAGGTAACACTCACGATTAATCCTAATTTTGTTTGTCTTTCCATTCTCTGGTAGCCACAAATGAGACCAGTTTGTTGCAAAGTATCCATGTAGCTAATCAGACCAATCCCTGCTTAAGAATAAACCATAAACTTCAGGGATGTCAACAACAATGATATCAATAATTTGGTGAACCTTAGGATTATAGGATAGCCTAACTAGTACATTCTTTAGTTCACCAATTACCTAAACATTTGTCCGATCGAGCTGAATGATTTTAAGACTAGATGGTTGAACTTCAGCATTGATTTTTTGGCAAACAGACAAAGGCATCACTTTTGATTATGCGCCAGAATCTACCATGCAATTATGTACATTTCTATTGAAAATTTCAAAAGTTAATAAAAAAATGTGGGACATTTTTGCGAGTATTAACAACAGAATTCTATTGATTTTTAGCCGTTGTCCCTGAAATTACTTTATCTACATTTGATACAGTTTTTTCAGTGAGGTCCCTTTTATTCGAGGGTTCAGGTTTTGTTTTAGTAGGGACCTTTTGGCTTATTTTAGGATTGATTTCTGCAATTTTCTTGCTATTCAGATTGTTGTTTTAACTGTTTTTTGCAATGTTCTGAAGCATTTTTTTGCAGAAGAAAATGAAACTTCAAAAGTTCGTAAACATAAATATTAGTTCTAAGTTTCTTTAGGTCTTCGATCAAATCATATTCTAAACTTGGAGCTGCTAAATTCTATTTTGTTTCAGTTTGTTTAAATTGTTTCGAAGGCACATTAGTACTTATTTTGGAAGAGGGTTTACTCTGAGTTTTGCTTCTGGTGTTGTAAGGATGGACAGTTTCAAAATTGGCTTGAAAAATACTGTCGGAAAAATGCCCGAAGACATTGGAAGATGATTCATCTTATTCAACCACATATTCAGAACTCTTAGGGGGGACTAAGTTATCATGTGCTTCAAGGATAGTCTATATAGCATATTGTTAGTTTTCAAAATTCAAACCCTTAGGGGTTGGGTTTGGTCGGTTTAAGGGAAAAGATTTTCTAAAAGGAGGTTTGTAATTTCCTTTGCTTGAATATGCTTCTTCAGTTGATCTCCTCAAGTCTACGATTTGATTTGATAATTTCTAGACGACCTTTTGTAAACTTTCCAAATCTGAGGTTTTTGATTGAGTTTTGGTTTGGGGAGGTCTAGGAAGAATTTCTATTTTCTTCTTAGAAGATGGGGTTATTTCTACCTCATTACTAAGATTATATTTCAAGCTCAAAATATCTTTTTCGATCTGGATTGCCTCCTCGAAGGCTTCCAGTAACATTGACTTCTTAGACCTTTTAACCCAAATTGCTACATTATGGTGTAGAGCTTTGGTGTAATATCCCACAATGAGGTTTTCCACGGGCATTTAATTAGTGGGGATTTGATTTTTTAACGTGAGGAACCTTTGGTTAAAATATTTTACTTTCTCCTTAGGGTTCAACTTTAAGCTGGAGAGTTCCATGACTAAGACTTCGGAATATTTATCATCTCAAAACTTCTCTAGGAAACAGGACTCGAATTTGTCCCAAGATACAATGGTGTGAGGTTGTTGGGAGAAATACCATGTAGAGGCATTTCCCTCAAACGTGTAAGGAAATTTTTTACATACTACATCTTCATGTTCTACACTTCAGAGTCTAATGGCTAGCATGAATTGTTTTATGTGATATTCGACGATTTTCTTAGAATCAGGATCGAACTTAGGTAACCATTTCTCTGGATGTTTTGGT
>SNQJ01S0218965.1:0-15255 GCA_010110895.2 Picea sitchensis
TTCTCAAGCGTGTGGGACAGGTGGCCTATCAATTAGCTTTGCCCAGACATTCTAAGCTACATCATGTTTTTCATGTTTCCTGCTTAAAGAAGGTGATTGGAACTAAGTGCCAAACTCAAACCAACCTTCCCGAGTTGGACAAAGAAGCCTCCATTTGGCTACAACCAGAAGTTGTTTTGGACCAGCGTGAGCATCACCTACGTCAACAAACCATCAAGGAAGTGTTAGTCCAGTGGAAAGATACAACCCCCGAAAATGCCACTTGGGAACCAGCTACCATTCTGCAACAATTTCCACATCTCAAGCCTTGAGTACAAGGTTGTTTTTAAGGGAGAGGACATGTTAGGGACCTAACCCCTCACGTAGGTAGAATAACATATTTTGATGTAATAAAGTTCAATATTTATAAGGCCTAGAAATAATGAAGAATAAGTTGAATGTAAGAAGACCTAATAGAAGCTTCCGCTTCTAGAAGGATCTTCCTCTAGATGGTTCTTTTGATAGACATATTTAGTATAAATAGGAGTTGAGGGTATGAGAACTGTTTTCTTGGATATTGTTGCAATAGATCTCTGCTCAACTGAAGGTTGCCCCCTCGAAGAGGCAAGTGAACATTTCTCTCAGTAATCGAAGTGCTCATTTTGGTGTTATTCTGGTATCATTTTGGTGTTGTTTTGGTTATATTGTTGTTTATCTGCCATTTCTAGAATTTTTTTTATGTTCTGCATACTTTTATATCTGGAATATTACAGAAACACAGAGTTCTAAAGCACCTTTGACAAACAAAAAAAGAATAAGGATTGTGAAGAATCCATGATTGAGTCAACTGCACTAGACATGTATTGGCTCGAAAAAAGGTAAAAATATCAAAGGTTAATGAAAACTCAAAGATCATAGAAGTCAATGTTGTCGGAGAAAACGAGTCAATTAGAAATTTTGAAGAACCATGGACAATGCTTGTTCACAAGAAAGTGCAACCTGGATGGGTTGCCTATAACCCAGCTATCATGAGGCCTAGTTCACCATTGGACACTACAAACATAATAAATATGATTTCTTGGAATGTGTATGGTTTGAGAGCCTTATTGAAACGGAAGGATGAGAACTCATTTGTGCAGCTCGCCAAGAGGGAGAATTTTGATGCCTTATGCTTACAAGAGACCAAATTGCAGGAAAAGGATGTGGATCAAATTAAACAGTGCCTGTTGGATGGCTATGATAATAGTTTCTGGACTTGTAGTGTTTCCAAGATTGGGTATGCAGGAACTGTTGTGATTTCTCGAATCAAACATGTGTCTGTAAAATGTCGTTCAACGCCTCTCCTTGTTGACACTAACAGAATCAAGGAACGAATTCAAGCTCTCCAAAATGCAGGTGACTGGATGGGTGCCCTTCACATGGAAATGGAATTGTATGATGATAATGTGTAAGGTGTAATCAGTCTTCGGAGTACTCTGGATGCTCTGCGAGAGACCATAATGGCCTTCCTTCTGCAATTGCTCTCTGCTTATGTAGATGAAGCTTTTTCTTATATCTCACTGGCCTTTAGCAATCAACATGAAAACTTACTCAAGAGGCTCATGAGCTTGCAGATGGAAAGATTAAGCAGTCAATCAATACATAGAAAGCCTTGGAGACTCAGCAATCGTCTGATCAAGAGATCGATGGTGCTGATTAAACTGCCTGTTGAGTTTTAGTCCCACATTGATAGTGTAAAATGTTTTCTACAGGTTTATATACACAATAGTCTCTAAGCTATATCGACGCGTAGAGCAAGGGTATGGTGGGGGCTCTAGGTGCTTGGACTCCTCGAGAAGCTCACCAGCCCGGAGCCCGAGACGTCCTGTCAGGCCCCCTACCTTTTGGGAAAAGTGACTAAGACGTTGGATAAATATTTTTTTCATACACCACTGGCGCGACGATCATATGAGTGACCATAGGCTAGGAGAGTTTGTTACATCAGTTAAAAATGAAATTGTCATTTTTATCGGAGCCTTTGGAATAATGCCAAGTCTGGTGGATCGCCAAGTCCACTGCTAGTCGAATTAAATCCCAGATGTTGAAGACCACCAAATACATCGGGATTTTTTGTCAAGCTGATAAAATGGAGGATCGCTATGTTTTAGTTGAAAACCTGCAAAATGTCTCAAGATTGACACTATCACAATCTCTACAAAAATGTCAAAGAACAACTTGATGTGGATTGCATGAAGAAGTAACAGAGGCAGTTGAAGTTCCAAAATGATTGTCGAGAGGTCCACATACTGCATTTTCAGATGTCCACCAAAAGTTGATAAAACCCTACATAAACACAGAGAAAGTTATAACTTTAGTTTAATCGATGAAATCCCTGGTAAGATTGTTACAAATCATAACTGATATTATATTTTTTAATGCTAAAATCTTGGAAGAGTCGATCTAAGTAAATAGTGTAATATTGGTAAAAACTTATATTACACACAGTTAGAGTTACAGATCAGATGTGTGTGTGGTTATGAAAAATCAAAGAATATTAGTTTTTTCGATGGAAGCCCTGTCATTAGATTTGAGAGATTATACCACAAGTAATGAAGCAATGACAATATGTAAAGCATGATCATGGAATGAAGCCTTACAAATCCAGAAGAAAGATTAGGTTTAAATGCAGTACTACAAAGAGACTCTATAATTTGTATGAGAACATGAAGCACAAATTCATAGCTCAAATCATCTCTCTATGATAAACTTTTCACAGCCTAAATAACTATATGAATTAAAGAAAACATCAAAAGCTAAGATAAAATATTAAAGAAATGTTTGTTTATAAAACATGACTATGTTATTTTAAAAAGTGATTATGTAATAGACAAAGAGGTGTGATGAAAGGGTGTGAATTCCCATGAATAGTTATAATGAAGGCATATATATAAGAGGGTTGAGAATTGAAGATAGTGTGACTGCAGCAGACACATTGAAGATCAAAATACAGAAAGTTACACAACAACAATTAATATGTTCAGTAATTGATATAGAATACTTATTGGCCCACAGAAGATACATTAAAGATCAAATGACAGAGGCAAAAAGAGAGGAGCAGACAAGATATAATACAAAAATTTTCCAGACTCATAAATTAGGGGAGGCAGGGAGGTGGAAGGGCAAGTTGGTGTCTGCAAGGGAGTAGGTGCTTCCTTTTCAGTTGTAGTTGACTAAACAGGGGGTTGAACCCTCCTACCAGTTGGAGCTGGTGAATAGGGATGTGGGTGCATCATGATTAGTGGGTGTTGATCTAAGAGGAAGAACATCTTCCTTCTATGTAACATGTAAAACATAATTTTGCAGTTAATAAGAAAAGTGTTTGTGGTTTTCCCAATTGGGTTCCACAATAAATATTGTGTTAAAATATTGATTGCATTAACAAAGAAAATTTGATAAAATAATTCTATCATTGATTCACCCCCCCTCTCAGTGACAAGATCTGATCCTTCAATTGGTATCAGAGCAGGTCTCTTCACTAAAGGTTTCAATCACTAGAAGAGAAATATACATCGAGATGGATCAACAGTTGCAGATGTCATCAAAGCCCCCCTATTTCATGGTGAAGACTATGTTTTCTGGAGTGTTAGAATGAAAATTTATATGATGCCCATTAGATTGGAAGTATGGACATTAGTTGAAAAAGGATATGATGTTCCAAAAGTCACCCCCATGGAAGCAAAAGACAAGAAGAAATTTTGGGAACATGCAAAGTCTTTAAACACACTACAAGATGGACTGAGTAAGAAGATCCTTGCTAAAGTACGAAACTGTAAAACTGCAAAATATCTCTAGGATAAATTGGAAACTATATATGCAAGAGATTCCAAGGTAAAGAGGGCCAAACTTCAGACTCTCAAAGTACAATATGAAGGTCTAAAAATGAAGGATGAAGAAAATATCTCAGAGTACTTCGAAAGAGTTGATAATATTGTTAATGCAATCAGAGGTTTGGGAGTAGAAGTGTCATACAATGATTTAGTTGAAAATATACTAAGAACGCTTCATATGTTGTATAATCATAAAGTGTCCACTCTTGAAGATCGAGAAAATCTAGATCAACTCACCATGAATGAACTGTATGGAATACTCATAGCATGTGAGTTAATATTAGGTCATGAGAGCCTCTCAAAAGGAGAGGCAACTTTCAAGGTGCACAAGAAAACAAAAAATCTGAAGTAAAAAACTCAACCCAGCCATCATGAAGAATCTGATGTAGAAGAAGCCACTTTTATTAAAAAACTTCATAAAGGATCAGGGAGGTACAAAGGCAAGTTTCCTTTCAAATGTTTTAAATGTGGCAAGGTTGGCCACTTTGCAGCCAAGTGTCCCTATCCCAAGGAGGAACCTGAAGATAAAGAAGACACAAATAAACAATACAAGAAGAAGGGAAAACCCAACTACAAGAAAAACTTTTACAAAGGGAAAAATATTCATCAAGGATTCATTCACTTTAAAATCATATTCAGATGCAGATTGGGCAATTTGTGTAGATGACAGAAAAAGTACAAGTGGAGGAGCATTCTTCTTGGGAGAATCATTGGTAGCTTAGATAAGCAAGAAATAGTCCTCAATTTCTCTGTCTACCACTGAAGTTGAGTATATTGCAGCAGCAGAATGTTGCACACAAGTAGAATGGATGAAACAAACCTTACAAGACATCAAGATAGTGTTTGAAGAACCCACTACTATCTATTGTGGTAATACAAGTGCCATAAGTCTCTCCAAGAATCCTGTCCAACACTCAAAAGCTAAACACATTCCAATAAAATACCACTATCTAAGAGATCGGGCTGAAAATAAAAACATAAAATTGGAATATGTCCCAACACAAGAACAGGTTGCAGATATTTTCACCAAGCCTTTAAGCAGAGATATATTTGAATATCTCAGGCAAATATTGGGAGTAATCTCTATTCCAATATAATCTCTCAAGAAAATAATGCAGTTATTGGCATCAGTTCAGGGGGATTCATTCAGCCCTTTGCCCTTGATGTCAAAGGGGGAGAAATGAAGATAGTATTGCCATCAATGCCAAAGGGGGGGATTGTTGGCAATATGGAAATACAGGTTGGCACTGATTTCAAATAGATGAGAGACATTGATGTTCATTGGCATTGACAAAATAACAATGTGCATTAAGGCACTATGTTACTACAGTACAACAAGCCCTATCATGGACAAAGAAATCTATATGTGGAATACAAGAACATGAAAGAAGACGGAGTACATGCATGTGATGATGAGAATGACAAGATCCAAGGTTTTTCAAACATGAAAAGATATTGATCAGTATTACTACATGATCATAGTGAGGAATTTTGACAAAACCCTATGCAGACAGGCAGTTGGTCACCATATTCTATAATCCAAATTATTGTGGGAAATTTGATAATGATGGGGCTATGATGAGTGTTGATGAAAGTCTAAATGTGCTCCTTCTAAATATTAAAGCCATCTGAATAAGGATTGTTACATGAATGCACCTTGGAAAATATTTGTTTGATACCACATCCAAAATGCTACATGTAAATAGTTATTGCACAGTAACTCCAAGAAGCAATACAACAAAAGAAATACAAGAAGAAATACAACAAAAGCAAGCAATATGTTGATGTTATTGCACAGTCAAGCAGTTGTGAGAAAGAAACACAGAGTTCTAAAGCACCTTTGACAAAAAAAAAAAAAAAAAAAAATAAGGATTGTGAAGAATCCATGATTGAGTCAACTGCACCAAACAAGTATTGGCTCGAAAAAAGAGAAAAATATAAAAGGTTAATAAAAACTCAAAGATCATAGAAGTCAGTGATGTTGGAGAAAACGAGCCAGTGAGCAATTTTGAAGAACCATGGACAATGCTTGTTCACAAGAAAGTGCAACCTGGATGGGTTGCCTATAACCCAACTATCATGAGGCCTAGTTCACCATTGGACACTGCAAACATAATAAAGATGATTTCTTGAAATGTCAATGGTTTGAGAGCCTTATTGAAATGGAAGGATGAGAACTCATTTGCGCAGCTCGCCAAGATGGATAATTTTGATGCCTTATGTTTACATGAGACCAAATTGTAGGAAAAGGATGTGGATCAGATTAAACAGTGCTTGTTGGATGGTTGTGATAATATTTTCTGTACTTGTAGTGTTTCCAAGTTTGGGTATGCAGAAACTGTTGTGATTTCTCGAATCAAACCTGTGTCTGTAAAATTTGGTTTAACGTCTCTCCTCATTGACACTAACAGAATCAAGGAACGAATTCAAGATCTCCAAAATGCAGGTGACTGGATGGGTTCCCTTCACATGGAAATGGAACTGTGATGGTAATGCGTAAGGTGTAATCGGTCTTTCGATTACTATGAATGCTCTGCGAGAGGCCATAATGGCCTTCCTTCTACAATTACTCTCTGCTTATGTAGATGAATATTTTTCTTATATCTCATTGGCCTTTAGCAATCAACATGAAAACTTACTCAAGAGGCTCATGAGCTTACAGATGGAAAGAATAAGATGTCAATCGATACAGAGAAAGCCTTGGAGACTCATCAATCATTTGATCAAGAGATCAACAGTGTTGATTAAACTACCTGTTGAGTTTTAGTCCCACAATGATAGTGTAAAACGTTTTCTACGGGTTTATATACACAACAGTCTCTAAGCTATATCGACGTGTAGAGCAAGGGTATGGTGGGGGCTCTAGGTGATTGGACTCCTCGAGAAGCTCACCAGCCTGGAGCCTGAGACAACCTGTCAAGCCCCCTACCTTTTGGGAAAAGCGACTAAGATGTTGGATAAATATTTATTTTCATACACCACTGGCGCAACGGTCATATGAGTGACCATAGGCTAGGAGAGTTTGTTACATCAATTAAAAATGAAACTGTCATTTTTATCTAAGCCTTTGTCATAATGCCAAGTCTGGTGGATCGTCAAGTCCACTGCTAGTCAAATTAAATCCCAGATGTGAAAGACCACCAAATACGTCGGGAGTTTTTGTCAAGGTGAGAAAATGGAGGATCGCTATGTTTTAGTTGAAAACTTGCAAAACGTCGCAAGCTTGACACTGTCACAATCTCTGCAAAAATTTCAAAGACCAACTTGATGTGGATTGCATGAAGAAGTAATAGAGGCAATTGAAGTTCCAAAATGACTGTCAAGAAGTCCACATACAGCATTTTTAGATGTCCACCAAAAGTTGATAAAACCCTGCATAAACACAAAGACAGTGATAACTTTAGTTTAATCGATGAAAGACTTGGTAAGACTGTTACAAATCATGACTGATGTTATATTTTTTAATGCTAAAATCTTGGAAGAGTCGATCTATGTAAATAGTGTAATATTGGTAAAAACTTATATTACACACAGTCAAAGTTACAGATCAGATGTGTGTGTGATTATGAAAAATCAGAGAATATTAGTTTTTTCGATGGAAGCCCTGTCATTAGATTTGAGAGATTATACCACAAGTAATGAAGTAGTGACAACATGTAAAGCATGATCATGGAACGAAGCCTTACAGATCTAGAATAAAGCTTAGGTGTAAATGCAGTACTACAAAGAGACTATATAGTTTGTATGAGAACATGAAGCACAAATTCATAGCTTAGATCATCTCTCTATGATAAATTGTTCACAACCTAAATAACTATATGAATTAAAGAAAACATCAAAAGCTAAGATAAAATATTAAAGAAATGTTTGTTATAAAACATGACTGTGTTGTTTTAAAAAGTGATTATGTAATAGACAAAGAGGTGTGATGAAAGTGTGTGAATTCCCATGAATAGTTATAATGAAGACATATATAAGAGGGTTGAGAATTGAATATAGTGTGACTGCAGAAGACACATTGAAGATCAAAATACAGAAAGTTAAATAGCAGCAGTTAAGATGTTCAGTAATTGATATAGAAGACTTATTGGCCCGCAAAAGTTACATTAAAAATCAAATGACAGAGGCAAAAAGAGAGGAGCAATCAAGATATAATACATAAGTTTTCCAAACTCATAAATTAAGGGAGGTAGGGAGGTGTAAGGGCAAGTTGGTGCCTGCAGGGGAGTAGGTGCTTCCTTGTCAGTTGTAGCTGGCTAAACAGGGGGTTGAACCCTCCTACCAGTTGGAGCTGGTGAATAGGGATGTGGGTGCATCCTGATCAGTGGGTGTTGATCTAACAGGAAGAACATCTTCCTTCTATGTAACATGTAAAACAGAATTTTGTAGTTAATAAGAAAAGTGTTTTTGGTTTTCCCAATTGGATTCCACGATAAATATTGTGTTAAAATATTTGATTGCATTAACAAAGAAAATTTGATAAAATAATTCTGTCACTAATTCACCCCCCCCTCTCAGTGACAAGATCTGATCCTTCAATTGGTATCAGAGCAGGTCTCTTCACTAAAGGTTTAAATCACTTGAAGAGAAATATACATCGAGATGGATCAACAATTGAAGATGTCATCAAAGTCCCCCTATTTTATGGTGAAGACTATGTTTTCTGGAGTGTTAGAATGAAAATTTATATGATGCCCATTAGACTGGAAGTATGGACATTAGTTGAAAAAGGATATGATGTTCCAAAAGTCACTCCCACAGAAGCAGAAGACAAGAAGAAATTTTGGGAACATGCAAAGGCTTTAAACACACTACAAGCTGGATTGAGTAAGAATATCCTTGCTAAAGTACTAAACTGTAAAACTCCAAAACAACTCTGGGATAAATTGGAAACTATATATGCAGGAGATTCCAAGGTAAAGAGGGCCAAACTTCAGACTCTCAAATTACAATATGAAGGTCTAAAAATGAAGGATGAAGAAAATATCTCAGAGTACTTCGAAAGAGTTGATAATATTGTTAATGAAATTAGAGGTTTGGGAGTAGAAGTGTCAGACAATGATTTAGTTGAAAAGATACTAAGAACACTTCATATGTTGTATAATCCTAAAGTGTCCACTCTTGAAGATCGAGAAAATCTAGATCAACTCACCATGAATGAACTGTATGAAATCCTCACAGCCTGTGATTTAAGAATAGGTCATGAGAGCCTCCCAAAAGGATAGGCAGCTTTCAAGGTGCTCAAGAAAACAAAAAATCAGAAGCAAAAAACTCAACCCAACCATCATGAAGAATCTGATGTAGAAGAAGCCAATTTTATTAAAAAATTCAGAAATGATCAGGGAGGTACAAAGGAAAGTTTCCTTTCAAATGTTTTAACTATGGCAAGGTTGGCCACTTTGTAGCCAAGTGTCCCTATCCCAAGGAGGACCCTGAAGACAAAGAAGACAAAAATAAACAATACAAGAAGGAGGGAAAACCCAACTACAAGAAAAACTTTTACAAAGGGAAAAAGATTTTTTACTCAAAAGAAGAAAACAAAAGTTCATCAAAGTCTAGTGACAGTGATGATGATGAAGTCCTTTTCTAGTTATTGAAGAGCCTAATGAGATAGAATAAATTGAGCATGAGGAAGAGTCAGAAGATGAAGCAGAGGTTAATACGGAAGAAGAACTTCTCAGTGCCTTGGATGAATTAAGAAGATACAAAAATATATATAGACAGCTGAAAATTTTTGTAGTTGAACAAAAGGAAAAACATGAACATAAAGAAAAAGAGATGGAGAAACTCATGAGCAACCTGAAAAACCAAATCCTAGAAGCAAATAGGATGGAAGAGAGTTTGGAAAAGTCTCTTAAAGAGAAACAAATAACCTGTGAAAGAATGGAGGCAGAATTAGTTCACCTAAGAAAAGAACTTGATGCAAAAATCATTCAAACAAGATATGAAAATAGCTCTAAAATATTAGATAATATTATTACCACACAAAGGGATTCAAGTAACAAAAATGGAGTAGGTTATTCTCAAGAAGAAAACCAACTTAACTCAAAATCTTATGCAACTGCTCTCCTCAGTACATTCAAGAAGAAAGATGAAGAAAAGACAAGTAATGATCAGAAATCCAGAGGACTACTTCCACCCATCAAGGAATATAAGACAACACCAAAGAAGGTTTACCAAAACAGGTATCCTCACATTTTCTTTGGTTATTGCTTTGCATGCTCTAATTTCAGACACAAAGCTACGAAATATAGAGCATATGGAAGGAAAAACTTGAGGGTTAAGAACTATAAACTTAAAGATAACCAAACAGTAAATCAAGTTAAAAGTAGAAATTATAACTCCTTTGCACCTCTACAATAAGGGAACCTGGAATGATTCAGATGTCATAATTATGGACATATAGCCAGTAGTTGCATATTAATGGAAGTCTCAGAAAAACTAAAGTTCATTAGAGAGAAAAAGAAGCTTTGGAAAGAAAAAACATCAAAAGAGGAATGTCGTATTGCCTTGAAAGCCCAAGATAAAGAAGATCTATGGTATGTTGACAGTGGGTGCTCAAAACATATGACAAGAAACAAGGACAAGTTTTTTAACTTAAAAAAACAAAAGGGTAAAGTTACATTTGTTGACAATGCTTCAAGTAACATACTTGGGAAAGGCAATGTGAGTTTGGGAAAAGACAAAGCCAAGGATGTGTTTCTTGTTGAAAAACTGAAACCTAGCCTATTAAGTGTCAGCCAAACCTGTGATCAGGGGCACATTTGCATCTTTGATTCCCATAAATGTGAGATTAGGAGAGAGGAATCAGGAAAATTGGTTGGTATTGCTTCTACAACTCCCGAGAATGTAAATATACTAAATACAAAATTGAATGAGTGTCATATAAATTTAGTAGATGAAAGTTGGCTATGGCATAGAAGGTTGGGCCACATTAACTTTGACAATTTAGTGAAAGTCGGAAATCTTGGGGCAGTAAGAAACTTTCCAAAGATCATAAAGCCTTCAAATCCTATGTGTAGACACTGTCTACTAGGGAAGAAAACTAGAATAAGGTTCAAAACAAAAGAATACTCAACCTCAAAACCTTTAGATCTTGTTCACACTGACCTTTTTGGACCTACAAGAACCAAGAGTTTGAAAGGAGAGTCCTACTTTATGTTGTTCATTGATGATTTTACTAGAATGGGTTGGGTATGTTTTCTCAAAGAAAAATCAGAAGCACTTAACAAATTCAAAGCTTTTAAGACCCTTGTTGAAAATGAAAAAGAGACAAAAATCAAATGTCTTAGATTAGACAACAGTGGTGAGTTCACCTCAAAAGAGTTTGACCTCTTCTGTGAAACTCATGGAATTAAAAGACAATTCTTTGCTGCCAAAACACCTCAGCAAAATGGGATTGTTGAGAGAAGGAATAGAATCGTCCAGGAGGCTGCAAGGATAAGGCTCAATGAAGCAAGATTATCTGATGGATATTGGAGGGAAGTTGTAAGCACAACAGTATACATACTAAACAGAGGTCAGCTCAGGATTAATAGTAATAAGACTCCTTATGAACTATGGTTTGGGAGAACTCCTTCGGTAAAATACTTCAAGGTCTTTGGAAGTAAGTGTTACATCAAAAGGATTGATGATAATCTCGGGAAATTTGATGCTAGATCTGATGAAGGTATCTTTCTTGGATATGCTTCTAACAAGAAAGCATACAGATGCTACAATCTTAGATTACATAAGATTTTTGAGAGTGCAGATGTCAAGGTGGATGATTTAAAAACAATAAGGATCAAACATCAAGAGACTATACTTGACAATGAAGATGAAGATGATGATGAGTTAGTTGGTACACAAGCAGAAGAAGTAGAAGAGAATAAAGAAGAAAAGGAAGAGGATGATATGGATANATTATCTGATGGATATTGGAGGGAAGTTGTAAGCACAACAGTATACATACTAAACAGAGGTCAGCTCAGGATTAATAGTAATAAGACTCCTTATGAACTATGGTTTGGGAGAACTCCTTCGGTAAAATACTTCAAGGTCTTTGGAAGTAAGTGTTACATCAAAAGGATTGATGATAATCTCGGGAAATTTGATGCTAGATCTGATGAAGGTATCTTTCTTGGATATGCTTCTAACAAGAAAGCATACAGATGCTACAATCTTAGATTACATAAGATTTTTGAGAGTGCAGATGTCAAGGTGGATGATTTAAAAACAATAAGGATCAAACATCAAGAGACTATACTTGACAATGAAGATGAAGATGATGATGAGTTAGTTGGTACACAAGCAGAAGAAGTAGAAGAGAATAAAGAAGAAAAGGAAGAGGATGATATGGATAATAGTGAAGACGAGGAATATATTCGAGAAGAAGAGATAAGAGAAGAATCCCCAAGAAGAGACATAAAGACACCCTCAAGAATGACTCAAAAGAATGATCCTGAAGAGATGATTATTGGAAATAAAAGCGATGGAGTACAAACAAGAAGACAACTATTGTATCATATAGAAATAACACTTTTGTCACATATTGAGCCCAGCTCAATCAAAGAGGCATGCAAAGATGAGAATTGGGTCAATGTTATGAATGAAGAATTGGACCAGATTGAAAAAAATCAAACTTGGGAACTAGTTCCAAGACCAAAAAATAAGAATGTCATTGGAACTAAATGGGTGTACAAAAACAAAGTGGATGAGAATGGGCAAGTAATCAAGAACAATGCCAGATTGGTATGTAAAGGGTATGCTTAGGTTGAAGGGGTAGACTTTGAAGAAACCTTTGCACTTGTGGCCAGATTAGAGGCAATTAGGATGTTCTTAACCTTTGCCAGCTACAAAAAAATTGAAGTATACTAGATGGATGTCAAGTCAGCATTTCTCAATGGACACTTAGAAGAGGAAGTCTATATTGAGCAACCAGAAGGATTTCAATTAACTAACAAAGGAGACTATGTTTGTAAACTAAAGAAAGCACTCTATGGGATAAAACAAGCACCCAGAGTGTCACATACCCACTAAGGAAAACAAAAAAATTCGTCGAATTCTCGAGGATCAGAATCCCCGAAATACCTACGGGGGTCTTAGCATAGGCTAGTTCCTTCCATGTCCATCTACATGTGATCGTGGGTCGTGACAACAGGCCGAACAAGTATGGCGTTCTTTCACTCTTCACAACTCAGCACTACCAGAGCGTCGAGTCTTTCGACTCTGCAAACCCCGACATCGCGAAGCGTCGAACCCTGACAGGGCTAGCGAGTGGCAGGTTTCCCCCTGGGGTCTTGTCCACATGACCCTGTCCCGTGTCTACGCACTTAAGCCAGCCAAGCACTTATCGAATTTTCACGATTCGGGGAAATGCGATGCATGACTTCCCTTTGACACTTTTTGCTACTCGCAACCTCGCAAGTTGAAGCGTCGAGCTCTCGTGCTCTTCTTCTCCGAAATCCAGAGACGTGAAAGTTAGCAATGGTTGACTTCCTCTTCGCACTTCTCAACAGTCAAAACCTCACGAGTTGGAGCGTTGATCCTTCGTGCTCCTATCTCGCGAATCCCCAAGACGCGAGAAGTCAACAGAGTGTTGACTCCTTTCCGGGTGACGCGTGCCCACCTGTCAATCACGCGGGCCCCACCTGATGGATGTGCCACGTGTTCTCACGAGCCTCGGCTCTCGGCACTTCACGACTTCTATGGTCGAAAGTGACCCCTTCCAACCTTCGAACCCCCAAACTCTCGATATACGATATCACCACGGAGTTCTGATCCAATGGTCCTCCCGTCCCTGGATCCAACAGTTCAGATTTTTTTCTCCTTGCCACTTCATACTTCGCAACTTCATGATTTGGATCACCCAACTCTTGTGCTCTCTTCTTGCGAAACCCTGAGATGCGAGATCCTGAACTCAGACCTCTTCGGGACTGCACCGACCCTAACCGCCTTGCAACTCTGCAAGATCCAACGGTTATCAGTTATTCGCCACTTCTATCTCAAAGTGTCTCCATCGTCCATACAGCTTCTCCCATGGCTGCTTCTATGGTTTAACTCCCTCACAACTTAGTGCGATCCAACAGCCCACGACAATTCGGCACTTCTCCACGAAGTCTCTCTGTCGTCCGTTTCTGCTCTCTTCTACGCGCGTCTGGACATACTTTTTCGACGACCCATATCTATTTTGCTCCAGCTGATCTAACGGTAGTTGTAGCTCCTCCTTGAACATGCACTTCTCTTCCTTCTCCTTGGAATATTTCTTAAGTATCAAAGGTCTCGGCCTTTGCTTCTCCTCTGCGACCTTTACAGCTAAGGCTCTATGCACAAAATGGCACTATCCCTCCCGAGCTTCTCTTCTCTGAAACCGTGAAAGATTTCCTCGACCTCTGTGATTCCTACAGGGCTTGTGTACATGACAAGGTGTTGCTTGTCCTCCTCAGATGGATGACTGCGATTCTCTCACGACTTCTCCACCCGCGAAGTCGAAAGACTTCCCTCTATGACTCCCGATGTCCGAATCCCCGATATGGGTGATTTCGCGACACATGTTCTCCCTCCAACGGACAGCTCAGGTTCCTTCACTATTTCATAACTTTTGATGTCAAGTGCCCGTACTCTCGTCCTCCGGACTCCCGAACTCCCAAATGTCGAAACCCCGATACGAACTCCTTCTCGGGACTTTCGCTTCTGTTGTTCTTCATGAGAGGTTTAAACCTCGTGCAACTCTCGACAGATCCAACGTCTGTCGGCTGTTTAGACCAAGATCTGACGGCTCAGACCTGTCTCTCCATTGTGCCATTCCGAAGTTGCCTGGACATGAATCCACAGTCCAGATTCTTTCACGGACCTTGGGGATCTACGGTCCCGATTTCTTCGCTATTCACGAAGATAAAGGAAAAAGGGTTAAGGCATTTAATGCCCTCATTTATTCCTTCAATCTAACAGTCGTGAATGACCGCAGATCTTCCGACGGGATCTCATCCGTTGATCGATACTTATTTTTCGATTCCTAGAGGGATTATGTGACTTCTGCGCCTCTGCAGAGTCTTTGCACACAAAGTGCTACCTCTTTTGAGATTTTCAAAAAGGGTGTCTCTTATGGGGAGATTTATCCAGGGTATCACCTGAGACGGATAAGGGTATAGATTTCCCAAGAAACGACTTGAATTCTGAATTGATTCAATGTATTTATATACATATAAATCTATTTATAAACATAAGCCATATGTGGCCCTTCCATTATAAGCATGCAACCCCTATTTCTGAATCAAAACACTACACAGGCAGTCTTATACTCAAACCATTCATAAAACTGCACAGACTATGAGCATATATGTCAGCATATAAATTTCAAGATGCAATATGTAAAACACTTATCAGAAATAACACCAGAAGTGAGTGCAACTGCTAAGAGGGGTGCTCGTTT
>SNQJ01S0218967.1:0-11859 GCA_010110895.2 Picea sitchensis
ACCTTGTGCTTTGCATGATGATAACATTTAAAAAGTAAACATTTAAGGGTTGTTTTTATGATTTTGTTTATAGTAATGATGAGTTCTTTTACCACATTATAAAAATGTGTCATTTTAATACCCCAATTTTAGAATGGGTGCTATAGGTAGCAGTACTTTTCAATTTGATGGTTGATTTTGAGGTTTTGGTTTTAATGGTACCAAGTGATAAAAATGCGATTTCAAATGATCTCAAAATTTAACGTTTTGAAAAGAAAAAAAAAAAATCAAAAACATCTTCTTCTTTTTTAGGTGTTGATTTTAAGGTTTTTCTGAGCTACTGTCTAAGTTTTGAAGGCCATGTTTGAAAAATGTTGTAATTTTGACCCCGTTTTAAAAAATGTTGCTACCGGTAGCACCACTTTTTGATTTGGGGGTTGATTTTGATGTTTTTTATGAAAAAATATGGGTTTTTTGGGCCAGAGTTCTCGTTTTGAGGTCACAGTTCTCATTAAGTTGGTAACTATGTTAGCTATGTCCACCATATATTCCATTGATATGTCGAATCAAAGAACCTGTGCATGATTGCTGGAATTGATCACTGATATTGGTGGTTATGGTATAGTGTCATATGAAGGAACTATTCCCCCGAGTTGGTGAAAAAGATGGTCGATATTACCAATAACATTCCCTTGTATTTGTTGTTGTAGTATCAAATGTCTTTTGAGCACATTGATAAAAGTTTCTATGCTAGGTTCCATCGGGCCTAGACTCTATTGTATAGGGGGAGTGGTATCGTGAATGGTTGGACCGATTCATTTCCTTTTTTCACTGACCGTGGTAGACTATGTTGATTGTTGCATGGGGCTTGGGTCTCGAGGGAACTTGGACGAGGTATCATCCTTGGATCCCCCCCTAGTGAGGACCATGTGCTCTGCCTGCAATCGTGCAACTGTGTCCCTCTTACAATCCTAGTTTCTCTTAGTGTGAATCTATAGAGTCTCCATTTCTTCATCCGAGACTAGTTGTAGATGTTTCGACCAGTTAATGACCCCTTGTTGGATGTCTTCTTTTGTGACACAAAAAGAGAGTAGCACCATTCCACCCCCCTAGTCATCACTAGGATATGTGTACACATTATAAAAATTACATTCAAACATAAGGTAGCTAGCATACATGTCTATAATGTTGCACAAAATGTGAATTTATGAAGCAGTTGCCTGGATTAGTTGTTGGTACCATTGTTGAAAGATTTTTTCATGGAAGTCTTGGACAACATGGTCCCTGCATTCATGTAGTTTTAGGAACTGGGGAGCTGCAAACATAACATCAGTCCAAAAATATTTTTCAAATCCTAAGGGGGGCCTCCAAAGAACCATGACGAGGAGTATCGAAATCCAATTGTAATGAAAATCCTTCCCTAGGTTTTGAGCATCCAAATAGTCACCAATGAATTCATTCATTATGTACCATGCCCAGGTCATTTGTAAACCTATGAGACACCACTTAGTTGTGATGATGACCCTGAGTGGGAACTCCTCATTCGAATAATAACATATTATTTTACAAGATATCAATTGGGTAGAAAACCAAACCGATCAAGAATTGATTTCATAAATGACCACCCCATGTGTGCCCCAATGTGTATTGTACATACCATATACTTCATTATGGGAAACATATTTTTGTATTTAGTCATTTTTAGGCCTCTTTGCCATGCATGGATAAGCATGCAACCCTCGGGATTGATACTATGTCCACCAAATATACCCCCCAACCATGGGTATTCCCCATGGAGGTGAGTAAGTAAAAAGCATACATAGATGGTCACCGAACCCCCATTGCCAAAGTGAGGGAAATCAACCAGGGACAATATGTCAGCCTAACAAAAAGGTCTAGCTTAGTCTTGAGTGATCACTAGTTGTTGGCAATCCGCACTTCGAACTACCTTCACATAGTTGTGAAAATATAGGGTGGGTAACTATTTTGGATCTCAAATGTCATAATCGACAAATTTCACATCCTTCATTTATTCCATATGAGATCCTATGAAGCTCACATGTCGAGGTAATGGTGGCTCCGGTATCTATCAATCTTGAATATTTATTGAGGACTTGTGACCTGCTTAACAAAGTCATTTGAACTGTTCCTGTGAAGTTTGTTGTTTTATGAGTGTTAGTCAGAGTATCATGTATTCCTTATTGGTTCTTCTCAACTCTTCCACCATTTTGAAATGATGAACTCATTCTTGTAGAAATAGGAATGTTTGTCCTTAGTTGGACAAGTGTTAAATCGAAGAGAGGAAAGTTTCTAGGAAGGTATGACGGTACATCTAGGGGGGTATGCATCGATTCGTTAATAAATATAAGTGTTATATGATGTTTTTCAATCCCCACCGAAAAATTCATCCTTATGCCATCCTGGTCATCTTGTCAACCACAAACGATTGAGAGTTGTGTGATGCGGCCCTATGAGCATTCTATTTTTTTAGCCACATCATCCCATTTACATTCATGATGCTTGACCACCCCCTTTTATTTCAAAATTTGCATAATATATGGGTGGGATCTACACATTTATTTTTGGTTACTTCCTTAATAGGATTCTCCCTTAGGTACCATACAATGAAGGTGCCACTTTTTGTGGCATGAAAAGATTGGGGTTGTCATACTTTGATTGTGATAGTGACATCTTTGTACATGCACAAGTCTTATTCTTTGGGGGTACCACACATGCTTCCTGCACACCCCTACATTAGTTCACCCTTTTTTAATTGGTCATAGTGATCCTTGATGGGTGGAAATGCCTCTTCACACATGCCCATTTGGTAAGTTGTCTCGATTGAGGAACTAATATTGGCCTTCCTGGATATGGTGGAAACCATTGGCTACCCCCAACTTCCTTACTCTTGTGGGATTCTTTTGTTTTCTCAATGGGGTTGAGTGGGATTGAACGGGTACTAGACACTCATTCTATTGCAACATATGGCATATCCAAATCCATCCTCCATGCATGTGTCTCCCTTGTCTCATAGAAAACTAAGGAACCAGGGAACAAAGTTATTTCAAGGAAGCGTGCACTAGGCCTTCAGGTATCTATTGTGTGCCCTATGTTGTTGCTTAGATATCCACTGCATTTCAAAAGAACACATGTACCAATGAATATTTACGTCTGATTTGAATATTTCCCTCATTGAATTTTCCATGGCGGCCCACTCATAGGGAGGTTCTCGACACGCTTCCCACCATTACACATGTATTCCTATTAGCAATGTATTGAGGGATTGTACTTGGTGATGTTCGAGGATATGCTACATCCAAGTAATAAACACATATGGCACCGGATTCGACCATAGAATCGATAGGATCCAAACTCTTTTTCATGCACATCGATGGTAATATGCACACACCTTCTTGTTGAAACTTCATAAATATTGTTCTTCCACCTTTGCATCATCAGAATCATTGTCATATGACTTCACACTCCTCCAGATCAGTTCTCCATCCGCCGTGGGATCAACATAATATTCCCCATGCCTCGTGACCTTGTATATTTTCACAATAATAGAGCTCCACACATCCTCATCTGCTAACTCATTGTACCTATCCCCTTCATTGGGATATAAAGGTGTGATCACACATAGGGTGTCAGTCTCAAAAAACATATGCCACTTCTTTAGATTCAATACCTCATTGTTTTTGAAGGCCTAATCAATGCCAATTAAGGAAGGATAGGGATCAAAATCATCCATAATCTCTATCACTTCAAATTGATCCTTTATCTTCACCCCTTCTATGTTCACTTCAACTTTCTCCAATCATGTTATAAGATATATCTTGTATTGATTTTCCAATCACAGTTAAATGGGAGACCAAACCAAACTTGGCTTACCCATAAATTTCCATGAATTCTTTGGTAGGATGTTCACATCGTAACCTAGATCCAACATGATCCCATCCATTTCATAACTCTCAATTTTAGCTACCATCTTGAATTCTCTACCTATGCACTTTTGCTTACTGACCTGGCACATATCCCTTTTTCGTGGGGGGTGAGAAATAAATTTATCTGTCCCATATTCCCCCATGAAGGTTACTAACATTTGTGTTAAATTTCACGTAGTATCAGGATCATTTAACAATCTCAAACAACAATGTAATAAGTTACTTACTTGATCCTAGGTCTTTGTTTCATGACCCACGTCACATAGTTCTTCTTCGTGTGTCATGTGCTTTAACTCTTCTTGTACATGTTCCTATATTACCCTTTGTTTGGAATGTCGCAACTCTTGTTTGTGCGCTTCTTCCAACAACCTCTGCATCACACATTGTATTTCCATGCACACACGAGCTTACTCTAAAGATCTTTGTGTTTCATGTTGTAACTCTTCTCAAGCGCATGCATCTTCAAGAGACCTCTATGTCATGCGCAACACTTCTTCGTGGGCGTGAGCCTCTTCTAGTGACCCCTTCATTGTGTGTTGCACTTATTCACGGGTGCATGCCTCTTCCAATGACCTCTATGTCACCTATTTCATGTCTTCAAGGAACCGAGCCTCTTCTAGAGACCTCTCTATCGCACGTTGCAACTCTTATCATGCTCTTTCTTCCTCTATTTCCCTCTACATGTCGCAAAAAAACTTCTTTTGTTGGGAGACATCATATTTAGGAGGGGGTTGCATCGCCTTTCTTATCCTCCCCTCTAGACTTTGACCTGATATTTTACCATTCTCTGAGTCCATTCCATTCTTTTTTCTACCTAAATATATCACCTGGACATCCACCTCACCATCCTTTTTCTTATTTACGCACGACTTTTCAGTCACCATGTTGCGATGTGTCTTCTTCTCTTTCCACTTCTTCAATAAGTCAGGACAATCCTCGGTAATGTGTTGTGGGTTGTAAAAGTACCCATAGAGAGCATGCAGTTTGGTATAGAACCTTAATACATGACCTATCTCTCCACAATTAAAACTGTTGGTAGTTCTACCTCCCCCTCCTCCATATCCTCATATTTTCCCTCACCCATATCCTCCTTTTGGGCCTCCTTGATACCCACCACTCTCAACACCACCATGGTCACCACCCTTATGCTCCTCTTGTACCCTGAATACATTGTTGGTATTCTCTTGCATCAATTGGAGTGACTAGCAGTTGTTCACATCGTGTCCTACAGACTTGCAAAATTTGTAGAATAGAGTATGATGCATCTTCTAATATTTTTCCAATGTTGGGAATCGGTGTGGTACATAGACCGATTGTCTGCAAATTTCACACCATTATTTCTTAGGCACAACTGGAAATGGACTCAACATACTTGTTGCCACATAGTTTCCAAGTATAGGGAAATCATCTCGGTGATTCCCCTTAGACCGAAACGTGGTACACCATAGGTGCTCGCGCATGAATTTTTCCTTTTCCATATCCTGTAATTGCATTTTTAGGTTGGCCAGCTAAGATTGTACCTGCGCCAATCCTGTCGAAGTATCTCCTCTTCCTAGTGTAGCCTCCAAGAACATTGCAATTTCCACTGCTTATGCCTGAGTAGTCACCTTATTTCAGGTGAGCGGGACTCGGATATGGGGAAGTAACCACACAATGAACCATTATCTATGTTGTACATCCTAGATGTGGAACACCAACCTATCCAACAAGATCTTGAACCGTTGGTCATAATCCCACATTGTTTCTCCCAGTTTTTGCTTAATCTCCTTAATCTCGGTAATACATTGAGATTATGACTTAGGTTTTTGGAATTCCTTAAGAATATCTCTCTTGATTTCTGTCAGGGACCTTTCCTATCCCATTGGCGCATTGGCCTTGTACTTAATATACCACATCAGGTCTCTTTCCCAAATGTGGTCTCCAACTATGCAATCTTTGATTCCTTCTCTGTGATCCTCTTCACAGAACATGTTGTCTCATAAGTGAACAAATGTTGTTTTGCATCATCTCTACCCATTCCGTGGAACATGGGTAACCTAAGGGTACTATCATAATTCACCGTCCTTAGTCTTGAACTATGTCCTGCAATCTGACTATTGGGCATCATGGATCTCGGTATTGATACTCTTCCTAGAAAAGTAGCATCGACTTCATCTTCTTCTTCACTCGTCACTTCTCTTCTTTGTCCTTCCACTCTTATTTCTACTCCAATAACCTCGCTATTTTTTGTTCTTTATTCTTGACTACAAATGTGCAAGGGGGGTGGTTCAAAGGGGGGGTAAATCCATCTTATTCTAACATTTCTTGTGAGGGAACCCAGATATTTTCCTACCTGTATTTTCATAATACCATCCACTATTGCTAACTCTTCTCCCCCACCACTAGGGGATCCTCCACATTCCTCTTCTACTTTTGCACCTCTACTCTGTGCCTAATCATCCTCTGAAGTTGTGGAACTCAACAATAAACAATGTGTTTGGACTTCATATTTTGAGCCCCTACTACCACTACTACTGGTATCTCCACTAGATACCCTACTCTCAATGTCATGCCTCTTCGTGGGCCTATCCTCATTTGTTATCCTCCCTAGCACATCACACTCTTCCACACTTCCTCCTAGTCCAGTCTCCTCCCTCTTAATCCTGGGCATGACCCCTCGTAGCGCACCCCTTGCTAACTTCCTTTCACTTCTTTTTATGCTCTCCTTCTTGACTCAACTCTTCTTGCGTACCTTTTGAATCTCTCTCTCTCTCTCTCTCTCCTCTTCTCTTCTGATTCCATCCTATTCCTCACCTTATTTTAACAACTTTTGGATCCTCCTTAAAGGATCCATATTCTCTCTCAATTTTCCTTCTTCTTCTCATCCCCCCCCAGCGCTATGGGAGTCTACTCATCCATCATGTCGGGTTCCATGCGCATCAACCTCTTCTCGATGAACATCATTTTTATCCAGAGTGGGATTTCCTCGAACAACCTTCTTCTAGGACCTTCCTCGAACTTTCTTTCAACCTCACTAAAAGGATTAGTGTACTCAACAACAAATTTGATTATATATCCTTCCTTCACCCAAGCAAACCAAAAATTGATGACATGAGTCCACTTGTTATCTAATGCCTTCAATTTATCAATTGTGATTTGATCCTAGACCAATGGTTCTTGCAATGTCAAAGTAGTATTAGTGGCAGTCTAGCTCTTCAACCATTCATACACTAGACAAGGAAATTCAACAAATAGAATTTCATGCATATTAGAGTAGATATACATGTCCTTCCATCGCTTCACATTAATATCGATACCTTTAGTTTCCCGCCCAAGAAAATCATCTTCCTTTGCAGTCAACCAATCTTGAGTTTCCTCCCAATATGGATACCACCTCATTCTCTATCTTCATCACTCAATACAAAACCTCCAAGTCCCGCCAACAGAACCATTTGTTGGCTCTTTCCACGCTTGTGCACATCCTTCTTAATGTTTGGGGGTCGAAGACCTAGGGTTTGTCTAGAGTTGACCAACAAAAACCACAAGGCATTGGCATATCAATCCTCAACCAAATACTAAGGAAGGTATCACCTGATACGCCATGAGGATCAAAAAGACCATTGGGTCTTGTGTCGATGATGATGAAGGACTAATTTTAGATAAATCCATCTGATTTTTCTTTCAGGAAATTGATTAAAACTACTTAACAACTAACAATATGCAATCGACAACACACACACATTCAATTTATACACGAATAACACATCTTAAGACCATAATTATTGTAACTTTATTATCTTCATTCCACCATCACACCATACATCAAGCAACTCATTAATTGACAACAACAGAGCCTTTCTCTTCAGACTCTCCAAATCTGATATACTCAAACTTATAACTAGGGACATTACAGACATAGGCTCAGAGAGAGCTCAAAGACTTGGAATAAAAACGATGACAGTACCTAGAAACATCAACTAGCCACCAAATTACTAATGAGCTAACTCTCTTTATGTTGTCGTTGCTCCCTTTTATATGCTTCTCAACTCTGGAGCTCTGTCACTTTCAATTCTGCCCCACTCATTCCTTTGACTGCTAGTCTCACACACTTCTGTCACCCGCATGCATTCCACATTGCCTCTTTGGAATTGTGGCAATATCAACTACCTTTCCATATCATCTTCTCTATGCTCCATGTTCACTCATGCTTCTTGTAGTAATCGTTTGGGGAGATTTTCGGAAGATTCTTTTCTTGATTTTTGGCACGTACATGCAGTTTCCTCTTGATTTCTGGCGCGCATCACAAAACTCAAACTGACATGCATTGGCATAACTTGAATTGGCATGCATTAAAAAACTTGATCTAATGTGAACACTTCTTGTCACCCCTCGCGCAACTGCTTGATCATGCGCAAAATTGGAATAGGTGTGCACAACTTCGTTTGTCCACGCACATGATATTTACCCAAAACTTTGGGTGCCAACAACTATATTGATCCATTGCTTCTTACATGATTGGTACATGATCTCTATTTAAGGATCATGGAGGGGAATTTATTGATGATCAATTGTGAGAAACTCATATGTAAAATATTTTTCTTTTGTATTAATATATTTTGTCAAGTGCCCACCTTGGCTAAGGTCATGGATAGTTTCCCTCTTTGATGGTTTTAACCATGTTATACATTGTTGTACTTATCTTTGATATATTTGTGTGAGAGGTTTCTTAAGGTGTTCGACCTGTGCGGAAATACCATGTTTATCAAATAAAAACTAGAGTAACCTCTTCAAATTTGAAGAGGTTACTCAAATGTGAGGAAAATGTCTTCATCAAATTCAAGGAACCTTCCATAAATTTCAGTGAACTCCTTAAATTTGAGGAAGGTTCCTTAAATGGTCAACAAAGAAGGGGCCTTCAACATCCTTCATCCCATCAGAAATGGATTTCCACTAGGAATGGGACTCTCATCATAAATCGAGTCCTCAACAACTTTATTTTTCTAACTATAGAAAGATCACCAAAGCTACTAAGACATGCTATTTTTTTTTTAGAATATTCTTCTTAAACTTAAACTTAATTATTTTTCACACATTGCAATTTAATAGATAATATATGTATGGATTTGAAATATCAAACTGAATGGTTTTTTATATAGGTCTATCATATTTAAATTTGAAAATTTGAAAAACCACACACTATTTTGAAAAAAATTATAAAATTTACAAATATTATATTTTTTTCCTACAGAATGGCATTAATGGAATTAATTATTTTAAAACTGCCTCATTTTTCTCTAGTATAAAATTTTAAAGAAAACTTAATATGTGTTTTTTACAAAATAACTTCAAACTTCGAAAAAACCATGGTATGAAAGCAACATTCCCTTAAAAATAAATGTTTTCAATATATGATTTTTGACAAGTTAGTAAATATTCCTTAGAGTAGTCATATAATTGCAAATTAATCCTTATATCTCAATACTGTTTCTTCGAAACTTCTCAATATTCGCTCTACGAATATCTCTTTTAGGTTCTCTATGATCAAGACCAGAGATGGTGGAAGATTTTGACATCCAAGACAAAAGAGTGTAATGGATTCAAACCCTTGATATATTAATAGTATTGATAGCTATGCTTGGTTAGATGTATTGAACACTGAAGCAAAAAAATTGGATACCTCTACTTTCCTAAATTAGAATAGGCTAAGCATTGAAGTCGGTTTAGGAAGGTAATAATGTGAAATAAAGATTAGGTACAAGAGGAAAAACTACTAACTTCATAAAAAGGCATGAGGGGTTGATTTTATATATCTCATGAGTTTAGAAAGTATAGAAATAAGAAGTCCTTAACTTGGAACTAATTTATTTATCTAAGTTTAATATACTAAATCTCTCATTTATGTAGTAACGTTGTTGATACAATCTTATGGAAAAGGTTCAACTTATACCAAACATCTTAAAGTTGAAGATGGAAGTATTGTCTCTTCAAAAGAGATAACATAACATAACCTCTCTTGATTTGAATTTGAGAAGTGGGGTTTGTATTGAATGTTAGCTTGACAAATAACAAGTATATATAAGTATTATATGGTGTGGTATTATTAAATATTTTTCCTTTGTAACAAACATGAATGTTAGAGAGACATTATTTGGAACATTCAGAGTCTTTATATTAGTATTTTTGTTGTTAACTTCTAGTTCATGTGATTCACAAAATTCATCGACAAATACCGTTTGATACATTTAATGACATGAAACATACAATTGATATCGTTTGTAGAAAGTATGATAGAAATAGTAATATTGAAGAGAATACAATCTTAATTCAACTCCAAATTGGGAATAAACAAACTTCTCCAGGTCACTTATATTTAAACCAAAAAGAGTTGAAGATAGGGAGCAACACTGATAATGTTTCCAATGTCAACAATAAACATCATGTTGAAATTCAATTTATCTAGAACCATTTTGCATAAAGTAGTAACACAATAAATAATCACATCTAGAAATCCCTAGTCCTTAACCTTTGAAGAAAATATTTCACGTTGTTCATTTTTTCTTCCTCTATAATACCTTTGAGTATTAAGACAGGATTTGTAGATTGATGATTTTATCTAAAACTAACTTGACACTTCACAAAAAATCTTTTAGTCTTTTTAAATTTTTGAATGTATTCATTCAACATAATAACAAACAACTTTACTAGAAAATGTATGACCATATTGATCTCATAATTACTAAGTTTAAGGTGGTATCCAACTCTAAAAATGGAATGGATAATGTTGTACTTCCAATAAAAGGGGGAAACCACAAGAGGCAGTTCCAATAAAAGGCGGAAACCACTAGAGATTATGTGATTGAAAAGATCAACAATATAGACAACTGAAATGGTAAGTTTTTATTAGAGAGACTTATCTTTGTGGTGTTAAACATCAAGGGATTGACTTGTATTAATTTTAAAATATTGTTGTAAGCCATTTTATCCCAGACAAAACTAAACACAAAACACATTTGAAAAAAAATGTAAATGTGTGAAGGAATACCACAAAGGAACAAAGCATAATTAAACTAGACAAGAGACCGCACAATTATTATTCTTACATAAGAAGGTATTCCAAATACCTGAAGGATAAATTTAAGCATATCAATAAATGTTAAATGTTTTCCTTTGAGAAAATAGGAATTTTCTTTTTTTTCGTAAGAAGTTCTCAATAAACATGTTGGACCTTTGCAACTTTGTGTAAGTGGAAAAGGATGGTAGAGTACACAATTCTATGATGGTTTTTGCAATCAAATAAAATCCTAAGAGGGATTAGATAAGAAGATGTCAATAAACATGTTTGCAACTTTGTGTAGGTGGAAAAAGATGGTAGAGTACACAATTCTATGATGGTTTTTGCAATCAGATAAAATCTAAAGAGAGATTGGATAAAAAGTTGTCAATAAACATGTTGGACCAACTTTGTGTAGGTGGAAAAGAATGGTAGAGTACACATTTCTATGATGGTTTTTACAATCAAATAAAATCCAAAGAGAGATTGGATAAGAATTTGTACTTTTGAACCTTTGCAACTTTGTGTAGGTGGAAAATGATGGTAGAGTACACAATTTTATGATGGTTTTTGCAATCAGATAAAATCCAAAGAGAGATTGGATAAGAAGTTGCCAATAAACATGTTGGACCTTTTATAACTTTGTGTAAGTGGAAAATAATGATAAAATACACAAATATATGATGATTTTTGCAATCAAATAAAATCCAAAAAAAGATTGAATAAAGAATAAAAAATACAAAAATTTTCCAAAATAATAAAGTACACAATTTTAAATGGTTTTTGCAATATACACATATACAGTGCATATATATATATATATATATATATATATATATATATATATATATATATATATTACACAATTTTAAATGGTTTTTGCAATATACACATATACAGTGCATA
>SNQJ01S0218969.1:0-15255 GCA_010110895.2 Picea sitchensis
TGTCATCTCGTCCCTCCTTTCCTCTTGTTGTCTTACAGTTAAGTCTTCTTCTAGAAAAAACCGAGAACCCCTCAAGAACTGCTTCCTGCTTAGAATGATATCTTTATCACGCAAGTTGGGCATGATGACTTTTATGGGCCTGGATCTCTCACCATTAGGCTTACCTACTCTCCATGCTTGACATATTTGTCCTTGCCATTGGAGCTTGTCTTTCAAGAAGTCTCTTGCAAGGTCAAGAGTACATTCATTTTTCCCATAATCTTTCACCTCCTTGATAATTATGTTTGTTGCTCTATCTTGTCTTTCTTTGCTTTCTCCATCTTGCATGTTGTCAACTTGAATGTTTTTTTCTCCTTCCCTCTTAGCAGGATTACTAATAATTTGAGCCCAGGTTTTGGAGAGTTTTCCGGAATCTCCTTTCCTCTCTTCTCTTGATGTCTCTTCATTGTTGTCTATTTGGGTACCTACTTTCCCCTTATCCTGGGATGGCTTCGCATTCAACACCTCTATATTCTCCACTACAATTTTCTTCATGTTTTGCACTTCCGCTTTCATGCGTTGCCATTCAGTTTTCCCCATTCGGAGAGCTTCCTGTAGCAATGACACTTGCTCCTTCAGAACTTTGTTTCTTTCTGCTAAAGCCTGGTTTTCGGCTATTATTCTATGGATTGTACAATCTCTTTCCAACTCTTTAGCTTCTGCTACCTCCAACCTCTCTTTTACCTTTAACAATTCTTTCACATAAAGATCAGATGACCAAGTGAGAGGTGTGGATGTGGGACTATATAAGGCATAATCATCAATGACTTTTCCTTTTCCTTTGGGCTTGTTGCCACATACTTGCAAAGAGGACTTGTTTGAATGTTGTTTCTTGCGAAGAACCCAAGTACTTTCCCTTTGAGACCTTTTTTTCCTTGTTTGCTCCCATTTCAAACGAGCTAGTCTTTGTTTTAGAATGCCCTGGTATTGTTTCGCATTAACCCAAACCCACTTTCCAGTTTTGGCTGATGAGGCAATTTTCACTTGCCCTATATCATTTGTTTCCACGGGTTCTAAAGTTTCTTGTCCCATTGTCATGATGATATTAAGGGAAATCAAAGTCTCTGCCCAAAACTGATGCTATTAAGTGAAAATCAAAGTCTCTGCCCAAAACTGACCCTCTGTTTTATGCTTAACCCTTCACTATCTGTTGTTCTGACCGCTGAAAACTTGCTGCTCTGCCCACTGTCCATGTTAGACCATTGTCCATGTCCTTTGTTAGCCCACTGCCCCTGCCCACTTTCCTTTAAGATGAGCCCATTGTCCCTGCCCACTTTCCTTTAAGATGAGCCCATTGTCCCTGTCCCTTGTCCCTGTCCCTGGATGTCTGCCACCGCCTTTAAAACAGCACGCATCTGCTTCTTGTCATTGAGAGCTTTCTCCAAACAGTTGGCATACATTCTTGAGGTCAGTCAATCTGTTGATTCGCAGGCTTTAATAACAATCAGTCTGTCCAATAGTTGTGAAACATTCACAGGTGGAATAACCTCCGCGCTCAATCTGTTATAACAATCGATACCAATGCTGAAAACCTGTCGCCGGAATCATACAGAAATGATATACAGCCCACGCAGAATATTCGAGTTCTAATCGGATGATTCGGAGTCTAGATGATCGGATTTCACTTTAAAATGAGTCCGGATGCTGGATTTAACTCAAATTGGTGGACCTTAGCAAGTGGAGCCATCAATCTGGAAACCTGGGTGACCGGATTCACCTTAAAAACTTTCAATATCCCAGATGCCGGATTAACTCATATAAACAATTAGCGAAACTCAGAGAGTGGACTGGTAAATCATATTTTCTCCTGTTAAATGCCTAACTGCTTGCTTCTGCTCAGCCAATCACCATTCTTCTATCCTTCCTTCCGAGGGTTTCTGGTTTGAGGATTGAGCTTAGCTGCTTCAACTTTGGTGAATTGAGAGGTGAGGGACAACCTCGGTCGGGAAGAAGCGAAATGAGGTAGTTGAAGAAACGTGAAACCAGTTTCCAAATCACGTCCACGTTGAGATTCCGGTCAATTTCGGCCAAGGATTCCTTCTCCCATCCTCCTACTTCAGTTTTGGAACGCCGGGTTAGATTCTAGCAATATAAGTGATTTGATTATTATATCGAGAATATTTTGTTGGTTTTTCACCATGTCGGACGAGAAGGAAGAATGAACCCAAAATATTTGTATACTATTTTTATTATTTTATAAGGATTAGATAAGGTAAAGAAAGGGTCGTATCCCATAAAATAATGCGTACCTGTTAGTAGGTGAGTGGACGGTTGAGGGAGAGAGAGCTAGTAGTTGGTCGACGTGGTGTGGGGGTGCTCCAAAACTTTTCCAAGTGGACAACAATGATTAAGAGTGTAACAATTTTCAATTGAGGGTAAAAAATGGGTTTTTATAAGAGAAAGATGACCATTGGGCATGAAAATAGAAAAAGACAGGTTGTACTATATTTTAAATGTGCAAAATTACCTCACACATGTGAGGTCAATGAAGTGGGTCCACGAGCAGGTTGTCGCTGATGAAGAATATTCTTTGAAAATGTTGTGTCTCTTAGAATTTTTTTTCTTAGCAATGTATTGGTGAGGAAATTATTTTTCCTCACACGTATTCTATGATAACAAAAATATTTCTTTAGTGATATTTCATTGAACGATGTATTAGTGAGAAAATATTTTCCTTAGCAATGGGGACAAGGAAACATTTTCTTCATCGATGTGTTCATGAAGAAAATATTTTTTATCAAATCTATATATGGTACTATTATGGAAAAATATGTATTTTTACCTTAAGTGTTAGCTAAGGAAGTTTTCTTTGGATCCATGTCATAATAGAAAATATATTTATCTCAACGATATTCTCACAAAGAAAAAATATCTTTGGAGCAATGTATTGGTGAGAGATAAAATTACTTTGAGAGATAAAGGATGTATCGATGCCAAAAAATGTTTTGGTCAATGATAAAGGACGTATTGGTGTCGAAAAATATTTTGGTCAACGATAAATGATGTATCGACATTAAAAATGATTTTGGCTAGCGATTAAGGATGTATTGACGGAGGTAAAAAACTTAGAGAAAAGACTTTTGGAGCATGATTTCGTTTAAAGATAATGCAAAGTTACTACTGGTGCTTTCGGAAAGACTTACAAGACAAAATCAACCCAAATTGAAACTAGATCATCCAAATTGGGAAAAAATAAGGATGGGCCCCATACTATTTCAACTTGAAGAAGAATGAAGTTAAGAGAAATAGTAAAACAAATGGGCAATGGGTTGTTTCTAGCACAAGAGAATCCCATCATCATTCTATGGCATTTTCTATCCTGCACTATCGACCACCATCTTTGTCTTTGCATGCACCCCACCAAGTCGCTCTTCATTGCAAGCAAGAACAAATGCCTCACAACCACAAAGCAAATTTCATACTCAAACCCTTCCCCAAACAAATGAATAACATGATACATAGGATGCACTATGAAAAAATATCCTTTGTGGGAGTGGAGTAGAACAATTATCGCTACCCTTTTTAGCTTCGTTAGATAGATGGAGTATAATGAATTGTTGCAAATAATTTACATAGAGTGATAGTGACTAGAGAGGGGATCGATGTGCAACAATCTAGATGAACCAACCATTTTCCAATGGATCTAAATGGACCACTGCTTCCACACATCAAATCAATACATATGCTTCACATTGGGGAAATACCATACAACATAATAAAAAGAAAGATAAATAATCTAACACTACCTCTTTTTCCAACCTACAACCTTACTAAAACATCACATTAATCTCATCTTCAATTTCTTTGATCCATAATTGAAGGAATTATAGCCCACTCGTTTCACCAACATATAGGGTTTGTGTAATTAACTTCTAATATCTATTTCTCTAGGATTATGCAGAGATATTAGTCCTCTAAATGGCTACAAGGTCTCTATTCTTAGTGTAGTCCTGCACATAAAAACCAACTAACAATGCCAATAATAAGAAGGATTATGTATGTAGTATTTTTTGTTGTTATCACTAGGTAAGCACACAAGGATTCCTGTGTGTATTTGCTTCAATCAAATCTTTCATGTTTACAATGCTATGTTGTCAAGAACCAATTTAATGACACACCCTTTAAATATGTTTGTGCAAGAAATTTGTCCAAGGTTTCAAATCCAATTGTTTTCACGTGTAATGTGTGGACATGGGTACCTCCTTATTTCTTGGTATTATAGTTATAGGTGTTAACACCCCACTGAATTACATATGCACAAAATTAACTCCAACAATCCACTTATTATCAACACCTAGGTTTTTTTTTCATGTTGCCTATGTTCCCCCTTTTCTAGAGGGGGTTGAATAGGGGCTATTAACTTGCAATCTTTAGTGATGTGGCATTATTCATGGCATGCTTTGCATTTAAATGTGAGTTGTTCATAATCCAATTTTTCCAAATGTGGCTAGGAGTCTAGAGATAGAGTATGATAGTCTCAGAGATTCCTTTTTCCAAATCCATTTCCACACAAATTATAACACATGCAAGTGTTCCTAACTTGGACTCAAATTTATCAATGCACTTTCATAGGGAATTTCCTATGGATGCCAAAGAGTCATCACTCTAGCATTGCAAAGGGAGATGAGGAAAATGGACCCAAACTGGAACTGCAAAAGGTACATCCACTTCATTGTCAAAGTGAGGCATCCACTAATTTATATACATTCCTCTTGGGCCCATAAAATAAGGCCCATTCCAAAAAATAATATTTATCTTATTTTATTTTCCAGACAGAAAAGAATAATATCCATGACCATAGAAGTAATAAGAGAGATTACCTTGAACCATTGCTTCACAATATTTTGGAACTTATAAATACATTGCGTTGCAAGAAGGGCATAATCTAGTGAATTTACTAGTGAGTCCTCAATTAGCCAAAGCCAAGGGTTTGAGATGAGGAATCAAGGGGAAAATCTTAACCTCTAGGATTGAATCCACTTTATTCACAATTTTGATGGCACATGATTGAGTTCTTGCTTTCCGAGTGAAGAGATCGAGACCTGGGATGATGAAACCTCATAGGAGGGTTGGGGATTTGCCCCTCCTAGATCCATTTCTGGGAGGGATAAACCAACAAAGGAGGTAGTCAAATTGAGAAAGAGAGGCCTATAGTTTTATTAAAGAGCACTTAGAGTTCTTATAAGATGTATATGTGATCTTTTCCCTTTTTCCTGATTTCTTATAGTTGTCATTTTTCTACTAAAATTGACTTGTGAGGAAAAGAAATATGTTTTCTTTGGAATATTAATCTTAGTTGTTAAAACTAGAATCATGATTTTTGAACACTTTATAACTAAATTTATCTATTGAGTGAGGATGTACTAATATTGCAAACTCCTCAACTATGGAAATGTAAGATTCAAGAAAAAAAAAAAAAAAAGATTAAAATTCAATTATGATGACAATATAACTTTACAATCCACCCTCCTTTATTCACCCCCATTTATGAATATTTTCTTCAAAGTGAGTACTTGGTTACCAAATGGGATAAATTTAGTGCAAGCCTCATAGGTGATGATTGAGATTATGTGATTCATTTCACTAGTTCCAATCCCACCGCTTCACCCTTGTGAGCATCACTTAATATAATTAGTGTTAAATGGACTATTCAAAATCATGATAAATTGATTAGTTGTGACTAATGTTCATGGATATGGGTCATGGATTAATGACTCACTCTATGTAGATAATCCCAAAAATTATATTTCATTTATTGGACTATGGAAGATTCTGAATGATTAAATAAAAAAGGTTTAAGGAGCTCTAACTAAATAGATCATAAGGCACAATACTTGCTAAGGTTTTGCAAAGGGGGTGGAAAACTAAGTGGACTTGACTATGGGGAAAACTCCATCATTAAGTGCCCTTGAGCCATAGGAGTTTTAGGATGGGTGACCTTTCCAAGAAGTCTTATACCTCAAGGATAATTTTAAAGATCCATTCTTATCATAAACTATAGGAAACTCAAGAAATCTTACTAATTCTTAAAATAGTAACATAAAATATTTGGCAATATTTTTGTAAAAATATTCAAAATTTTAAGGATTTTATATAGCTTCTAGAATTTTTTGGCAATTTTTAGAATAATGTATTTATCATATAGTATTTGGGAAAATCATTTAAGAAAAAAAATGTAATTTGCGAATATTTTTTGGGAAAAAGAAACATGGAAAAATAGCCTATGGGTGAAATTTAGCCCCCAAAATTTTCCCTGGTCCTAGTTATTGGGTGCAAGTCCCAAAGGTGATGATTGAGGCTATGTGATTCATTTTACTAGTTTTAATCCCACTTCTTCACCCTTGTCAACACCATCCAATGCAATGAGTGCTATGCGGACTATTCAAAATCATGAGAAAATTGATTAGTTGTGACTAATGTTCATGGATATGGGTTATGATTTAATGACTTGCTTTATGCAGATAATCCAAAAAATGATATCTCATATATTAGACTATGAAATCCTCTCAATGATTAAATAAAAAGAGTCAAGGGGCTCTAATTGAATAGTTCATAAGGCACAATACTTGCCAAAGTTTTGTAAATGGGGTAGCAAGCTAAGTGGGCTTGACTGTGGTGGAAAACTCAATGGTTAAGCATGCTTGAACCAAAGGAGTTTTGGGATGGGTAACATTCTCATGAATTCCTTGTTACCAGGTGCAAGCCTGAAAGATAATGATTGAGGCTTCTACAATTCATTTTGCTACTTTTAATCCCACTTCTTCACCCTTGTGAGCATCACTTGATGCAATGAGTGATAAGTGTAATATTCAAAATCATGAGAAAATTGGAAACTCACAACTAATAGTCATAGATATAAGTTATGGATTAACAATTTACTCTATGCAAATAATCCCAAAAATGATATTTCATATGTTGTGATAAAAAAGTTTCTCAATAATTAAATAAATTTTTTTTCTAGAAATTAAAAAAACTTTAGCCGACTTGAAAAAAACTGATAAAAAAGTTTCTCAATAATTAAATAATTTTTTTTTCTAGAAATTAAAAAAACTTTAGCCGACTTAAAAAAACTACTTGAATCTTTAGAAATTATTTAGAAATTATAATGATGTTGGATCAAAATGATAAAAATATCTAAAAGTTACATTCATTATTTTATTTATTTTATTTCTTACGTAGATAGCAGAGAATAAATCGATAATTATGTCACTTGTGAAAATGTGAAACCATTTCAAGTAGAGATAATAAGAATTGAAAATATAACACCTAAAACATACTTTAGTGAAGTCTCAATAATTTCCAACAACTCAAACCTTTTCAAAATAACATTTTATGAAATATGTTATATGATTTCCCACTTTAAATGTTATATTATTTTAATCAAATACAAGTGAGTCCATTATTGAAATCCTTATCAGGGAGAGCTTACAAATAATCGTAAAATAACATGTTATATTATTTCAATCAAACACAAGTGAGTCCATTATTGAAATCCTTATCATGGAGAGCTTACAAATAATCGTAAAATAACATGTTGCATTTTATAGACGGCCTCAAAATAGGAGTACTAAAAAATTATTTGCTTTGCTTTGATTTACAATGGAACAAATCTGACAAACTTCACTCATTAATCAAACCATGAATATTTTTCACACTTCATAATAGGTTTTTGGTAATGATTTTTTTTTAGTTTATTAGTTCAATTTTGTTTTTAATTCCAATGGATCCTTTAAAAGAAAAGGATAATAAACATCTTGTGTGTCACATAGTTTATAGACTTACATATATATTATTTCTTTTCATGAACACAATGCACACAAATTATTCTAATGCTCACATTTTTTATATTTATATTTAAATTAAATTTACATTTTTTCCTTAATTTACATATATAATAATTTCAAAATTAATATTATTTACACATTTCCACATGAAGCATTTTTCATTTTATGATTAGGTAATCCAAAAAACTAACAATATCCTTTTGAAGAGGAAAGTTTAAGGTATACTTTTTCTTTTCTTTTTTTAATTTTGTAGATATAGTTTTTTTTTCATCTTCATTAATAAAGTAAAATTATACATATAATTTAAAAATATCCACTACAATTTTTTTTCCAAAGATGAATGTAATAATAATTGAACAAAGTATTTTATGGTTTTACAATGTTTATTAGGTCAACAACATGTATCAAAATTCAAGATGTCTAGGCTATTTATGACTAGAAATGAATATTTATTATTAAAAAAACTAATCTAAGCCTAAAATAGTAAAAAGTGAGTTAAATTCATAAATTAATGATTGACTGTTGGGAGAGTGACTAGTGCCTACTATATTTTTGGGCATATGAGGTCAATTAAGGACTCCTTTAGAGGGAGTTGAGTGGATTTTAGGGTGATATCTAGAGGTTGTTAACTACTAACCTTAGAATATCCTCCTAATATATTAAGGGAAATTCAAGGGAAGGTTCTTCACTAATAACCTTCTAGGAGTTTTAATAACATGGTCTTGTTCAAGAAAAATCCAAAAGAATGCTCCACCAACACTAGAGAACCAACTTTACACTTAAATGCATTCATAAACAAAACCACAAGATGACAAGATACCACTTACTCAATAAATATTTCATCCATCAAAACCCTAGCAATGAATATCCATGTAGTAGCAAAGAATCCAAAAGCACATCTTCTCCCAAAAATCACTCTAACTAGCCATCCATAGCATTTTTCATAACAAAGAATGTAGAAGTATAAAAATAGTGATGTATCTCCACAAGTAGCAATGATTCAAAAATTAGAAGTGTTTCTTTGCTTATATGAGATATCTAGCACCCTTCTCATTACACTAATAACATTTCTCCTAGATTTTAGCCTAAAAGAGTATAAAATACCATTATCTCTTTACAAACCCTATAGATATGGTCAAAATTACATAAACTATGAGGTGGTTATGCCACCTATAAAATAATATTCATGATACATGAGTGAATAATTCAAAGACCCCAAAGATGCTCCCCAACTCAAGTAAAGTCTCCTCAAATGCCAAGTCATCCTCCTCAACATGTGGAATGCCATTCTCCAAAAGTGTCCCATGAGTGGTAAAAAAATTGTTGCAATATTCTCGCAATAGATTTTAAAAGCACCATAAATGTGTCAATTTTTTTCCTTAACTTCTATTATGACCACTTTTTGGAAACTCGTGGCCATTCTGCATCTAATGGCATTGAGCTAGTGGAATTCTATGTATCATGTCAAAAGATAATTGCTCCTAAAGTTGTATGTCCTCAAAATAGGTGAAAAGGCATGTGAAGGGGCTTCAAAGTGAAATTTTCCCTCCAAAGGGTGTGATGTTTCATCCTCCAAGTGTAAATTCACCTCCAAAAGGTGTAATGTCCCATCATCAAGGTGCCATGTCATCTCCAATGGGTGCTAGGACATCGCAAAAAGGGTGCCACATCCTCATAAGGCGCAATGTCCTCGAAATAATGTGTAACAACCTCTCAAAGATGGTGGGAGGGCCTCCATCAAATGTGTAAGTAGCCCCTCAACGTTCTACAAAGGACCAAGGCATCAATCAAGTATGTATCCATGTGCAATCCATCATCCAAGGCGTGACTCATGTAGTCCAATGCACCATGAAGACTAGAGGAAATATACACGATTCAAACACAACATATAAAGTGAGTCATGTCAATGAAAAATCCATTAGATAGATCCCATTAATTACCCTCTTCAAACTTCACACTAGCTTACAAAGTTATACAATTTGCCAAGTTTAGGTATGGGAGGATCATTATTTCTTCCTATTAGGTGTGTTAGTACCCAGGATAAGAAGTATATCCCAAGGAACCCATCAAGGAGTATGTGGAATGGTATTTGGTATGATTTGGGGTTTACTCCATGGGTGGATGTCATTGGCATGCAAGGTCACATAAGATATTCATCCACCTGGGCGCCTTTGTAGAGGGAGTGCTTAATCAATGAATTCATTTCCTCGACATTGTGTCTTGCCTAACCCCTATTTTCCTTTTTCTTTATTTCTTCAACCTTTTTTTGATTTTTAGTTTTATTTTCTAAGTCCATTTGTTAGGTGTGCATTCATTGCATAGGACTTCGGGTAATGACCTCTTAGCAAGGGGTTAGAGCTCATGCTTCACTTTCTTTCTTGGTTTTTAGACTTAGTTTTTCTTGTTTTTTCTTTGCTTTGCATTTTGAATTAGGGATTTTTCTCTTTCTATATATATATATTTTTTATAAAGATGCATCAACCTCGGTAATTCAAGCCCATTCTTCTCATGGGATCATCAAGCATGGAACTTTTTGGGATACATGTAACAACCAACCCAAAAGAAAGGAAAACAAATAAAGGTTAGATGGAATGTGTTATGCATGGTATGGGATATGGACATGTTACCCCCATTAAGGCCCCCTAATAGTACAACTATCCCAATAGTGACAACACTTGACTAGGATATGACGATGACCACCAAGGTGAAACAAGGAAAAAAGTATAAATTTAAAGAATTTGACTCATTATCTAATTCAACCCATGATCACCATTTTTTTGCCCCAAACATTGACATTATCACTCGATATGAAGTGTCAAAACAATGTACCTCAGTGTACAACACACCATGTCATCTAATGTGAGTGAGTTGAGCATGTAATGGAAGGAATTTGTGGGAAAATATCTACAGAGAGTTTGGAAAGTCATCATCGACACTATTGTTTGTAATGTAGATCATGGAGAAAGAATATCCTATAGTTACCCCTATAAGTGAGGGGGTAATAGGATGAGAACCAAAGGTGGAATGACATGATATCATTGGAAGGGCCCTCGCCAACATGGCCCTCAAATTTAGGGATATCCAAGGGTAGCTTAGTTGGTATAGTTATCCAAGCAACATTATTCTAAATAGGATCATTAATCAGCTTGTTCAAATTAGGGAGATTCAACCTCACCATATAGGGTAAAGTGGTTTGGGTTTGAATTGGTGCTTGAGTAGTGTTAGGAATAGTTTCCAACATGGTGAGAATCAATGTGGTACTCAAGTTAGGTGAATCTAAACCATTCGAAGGGGGGTTAATTCTAGGAGCACCTGAACTAGATGGCCTCAAAGGGGATCCAGGTTCAGAATCCAAAGAAGAGAAGCTTCTTGAATTTGAGGGTGATGATCCCAAAGGTGGGCTAGGTCAATTAACCCTAACTTCTTGAGTAGGAGACAAAACATGACTAAGAATACTCAAGGGAGAAAGGCCACTAAATCTATGAGATAGTCTTGTTTGGGGTGCAATGATTTCTAGGTGTAAATATCTCTCCTAAATGGAAATTAATCTATCAAAAGATAAATTCGCCAAAGCAATCAATCAAGCAAATTAGATGATAAAACAACAACACTACATTCTCAAATGGTGCATCCAATGTTTTAAAGGGTGTTTGAATCAAAATGAAGGTGCCAAAAATATAAACTAAGAGTGATCAAACAATCCTAGACTCTAGAAAAGGGCCTTCCAAACAACTAGCACAAGAGGTGATGAAGTCCCTTGTGTAGATGAGTGAAGGTACAAATGGGATAGTTATAAATAGGATATAAAGGGCGATGAAGTCCCAATGAATCATATAAATATGTCTTAGGTGCCCTCCCTTATGTGAGAGCCAGCTAGGTAAGAACCTAATATAATGGAAACTAATCTACCTCTTCACGGATATGATCAACATGTTACCTTTCCTTCAAGCTGAAATCAAACATTCGAAGGGTCTTTAGTATTGAAAGAGATAGGAGTTTCAATCAAACCTCTAGTCCCAAACTTGGAATTATCCACTCCGAAGAACATGCATGTTACTAAATGGGTCTTGACCGTATCCTATAGAAAGGATTCCAAGTTCCCTAAAAGACAACCACTATGTTTTACATGTGAGATGGTTGTGGTGAGTTATTTGGATGCATATCCCCAAAACCCTAACTTAAATACAATATTCTTTTATTCCCCAAAGGGGGATTATGTATGTTAAGTTAAGTGGTTTATTTTAAGGTTGAGCTTGGGTTCATGAACCAAACATATGAGTAAGGTGTGAAGTGGGTACACAAGTGGTGTGATCAACTTCAAAATATTTTTTTTTATAAAAAAAAGTATTTGCAAAAAATGAGATCTAAAATTGAAGTACAAACTAATAACTGAGACAAATACTCAAATAAATGAAACTTTTCTTTGACTTAATAAAATTTCAAAGGAGAAATCAACATGAAACAATTTGGATATCCAAATAAAATCTCATACTTCAACCTATCCTACTTCAACCTAGCTAAGAACAAGGACTGAATGAGCATGAAATTTCAAACTGAAAAGCCAAAATAAACAAGTCAAGTACTAAGAAGCACGAGATATTTTTTTCTCTAACTTGAAGGACATTTCATTATGAAATAAAAGGCCTAGTCTAATGGAAAACAAGCAAGGGATAAAATATGAAAAATAGGTAACTGGCAAGCTAAAAAAGAAAATACTAAAGCTCCACACAAAAACCCAAACCCTAGGACAAGTACCGATGCAACAAAGAAGGATTTTCTTTGTCTATTTTTTTTTCCAAATGAAACGCATCTAAGAGCTATTCAAGAAATATAGGGTTCTATCCTAAGTATATTGAAACAAAAATATGCAATGCAACCAAAATAAAACCTAAAAGATGTAGTTACTAATTAGGACAAGACAAAACCAAAAATGTCAACAATTTTGAGTTATGGAAACTATGCATAAAAGTGCCCTAAAATATGCCATAGAAATGTAGAAATAAGGGGGAAGTTTATATGTTGAATGATTGCATAAAATCCCCCCACAAAGTGCATTTGTCAAGTGCAAAAATTAGGGGAATTTCTTGCGCTAAACAAGTGTAGAAAATAGGGTCAATATCTGCACTAGACATGAAAATAAATTGTGGAAGTTGGGGGGGTATTCTTGAGGTAGAATTGAAAGGTTTCAACCAAATAACTCCTACACAAACAAAATAGAAAGGAACATAAATAAAATTCAAAAATTTTCACTATGAGTGAAGGGAGTAAAGGGGATAAGAAACACAACCACAACCAGGGAAGAAGAAATGTCTCGTTTCCCTAGTGGAGTCACCAATTTGTTTTGTTCAATTTCTGACTATGGTGTACAAGAAAACACTATCTTGATGATTTTGAATCAAGCACATACAATAATGGGTGTAAGAGATAGAAACCCTAACTCTAATCTAATTATATCATTTTCCAAATTATATTATTCATAAAGTAAACAAATAAAAGAATAAAATAGAAACATTAATATAAGCAACAAGTTTAGAAAGAATGAAAGAATCCATTACCCAATAGATACGGCCAAAGATGACACATATGAAGTAGACTTGATGAAGAATATGGGCTCCAAGGTCCCTCCTTGGGATGGGTCCTTGGATTCCTTGGTGTGTGTAGATGATTCCCTCCTTGGTGTATGAGCAAGGTACCTAGACAAGAAATTATCTCAAGGGGAAGAGGCCCTCAAGAATCTGGTGGAATTTAAGAAGCACAACCTTATTATGAATGGATGGATGATCACGTGTGACCTTAAAGGCTTTATTTATAAGGAAAATAGTGGTTAAACCCCCTTCCATGGTCTTCAAAATAGTGGCTAAAGATGACCGAATCAAGGTTAGCAACTATAATTAGGGTTCAATATGATCCACATATAACTAACTTCCCATTTTAGAAAACCTAGCTCAAAAAAAGTCAAAATTGGCTTTTTGGTGGAGTAGTGCAACTTTTGAGGGTATTAGGGGTAATATTTGAGCTGACCCTTTTTGGTCAAAATCAAGGTTTGACTTTGCATTTTCTGGTGAGTTAGAGGTCATATTATGGTGGAAAGGGGATGAAATGGTAGTTAAGCATGCCAATGATGATATATTTCAGTAATACTACTAGAAATGTCTCAAGTGACTAGTTGTAAGGTGATAACACTTGGTGAAGCCCAAATTCAACAGTTACTCATTAATCATTGAGTACCATGCTCATAGATCTTTCCTCACCCCATAAAGGGCTTTATTCAATCTACACAATGGGTATCTCACTCATTCACCTCAAAACCCCTCAATTAATTAATGTAAACTTTATCTTCAATTACACCATTTAGAAAAGTAGTGTTTAAAAAATTTTGACACCAAAAATATCACCTTTGTAGTATAAAAAATATGAGTTTATAACATTCAGGATATGACCCACTTGAGTGGAATTTTTTGATGCCATCAAGGAGGAATTATACCATGTTGGAAGTTATGATGACCAATACACGAGATGGACAACTCTACGTTAGGAGAGAGTCCAGATAGTGCCAAAGTACACCAATATATTCCATACTTTGCACTAAAGTTGGGTATCAAGGGCTCCGAATGACACCTAGTTTTGAAGTACTGTAGAGACTTACACAAGTTCATTCAAGTAGATATGGTTTTCTTATGCATATTCTCACTGGAAGCCACTAATTGATATGCTTTTGAAATCGAGCAGAAATTTAAGTAGCGAAATAAGTGGGATTTTGGGTTCAGAAATCCTCCACAACAAAAGTATGGTAAAGGCGGACCTAAATCATAGAACAAGGGACAAGGAAGGGATATCCAACATTGAGACAAATAGTTCAAGCCATGGGAAAATAAGGGTAATGAGAAGTCAAAAAAAGGACACTGGAAAGTGGTGCGAGTTCCATAAAATCCCCTAGCACAACACTGATGAATGTCGCTCGAAACATTCATTGTTGGATGAGCTTAAAGAAAAAGATTCATACCCTAACTTGGAATATAATTCAGACTAAGATAATGGAAATAATATCATCGATACAGAACTCAATGTTACCATTGCAACTGTGAATATCCAACCAGATGAGTCAGAGGAGCTTGAGGAGGTGGGGCACCTCTTACATTCACATACATGGGTTAAGGGGACCCCACTAGATTTCATTATTGACAGTGGGATCCTGAAAAAACTAATATTAGCTAAGGTAATCAAGATATTTAAGCTATTGACAATGCACACCCCCAACCATACATCATCGGTTGGTTGATCTAGGGATGAGACCTTCACTTCAACTAGCAGTGTCACTTGTCCTATTGCACTAAGCCCCTCAAAGATGAGGTATCGTGTGATGTTGCTCCACTTGAAGTTTGTGAAGTTCTTTTAGGAAACCCTATATGTGGAAATGTCATGTTTTTTATGA